>JASDQU011442360.1:4266-23374 GCA_032191745.1 Picea mariana | reverse complement strand
CTGTGAGTTGCTTCGTTATTTACGAAGCACCCGTTGCATGTAATTTCCTTTAAATATCCATTCCAATAATGAGATCAAGCGTGGTGTTTCTTATGCAATTCGGTTCTGTGTTAAATTCGTCTTTCTGTTTCCTCTGTTCTGCAATTCGTTTTTGTCTTGCAGATTTGTTTTTCAAGGGTATGGTATGATTTGGAATAAAAAGAGTGCAGAATGACAGAGGAGAAGTGGAAAGCGGTAAGTCACTCTGTCTGTGTGCTACGCACAGTCATTTTAATCGTGCTGACAGGCTGTTATCGACGCGACCGCTTGGTCAAGATACAACTATCTCGGCATCTTCCAGTCAACATACAACAATCCACACTTGATTTTCGAGTATAGTCAAGATGTGGAACGTTGACATTTCTCCTGAAGCGAAGCTTCCATTAACAAACATCTCTATCCCGCCGGGCCGCCACCATTAGGGTTTTGATTTTGGCCTTACTCGATTTTAATAATTCTCATTACTGCATCTTCATCAAGCAAATTTACTTAACAGCACCCAATTCCATTAAAATGATTCCTTACAAATTTCTTTTCAATATCCTGGATAGATATGTCCATGTATGATCGTAGGTGGAAGATTTCGAGATTAAACATGTGGAAAGAGTGATGTATAAATTGATGAGCAGCAAAATGAATTAGGACGAGGCGGCTTTATGGAAGACGTAAAGTTTTAGAATCCTGAGAATCACGCTGTTCTGTATAGTTTATGTGAGCAAATACCGCGAGGGATAGATATACGCCTTGCGTAAAATGCACAAGATTTTTGTGATCGCGTGGATGGGAACACTCATACGTCAGACAATTATTTTGTGATTGCTTGACGCGGCAATGTGGACAGACAACGCAACCACAAAGCCATGGAGATATCTAACTGGAAAGGACCCTAATTCTCCATGCTGCCATTACTTGTGACAGTATGTGAATTTATAATTAACAGATTTCCTTTTCAAGTAATTTTTTTATGTGGATCGTCAATAGGAACAGAATCCTATCGTATTCCAAGTTTTGGTCCGATTTAAATCAACTTATATATTTAAAAAATCAATTAAAACTCTCAAAATTCTAAATTCAACAACACACAAGATGATTGTTACCAAATTACGCGTCTGTTCAGGGTTGACTGTCGTTTCATTTTACCGAATTACACGTCTCTTGAGGTTCACTGTCGTTTTATTTTTACCGAATCACACGTCTCTTCAGAGTTGACTTTCGATTTGTTTTAATGTATCACGCGTCTGTTAAGGGGTTGACTTTTGGTTTTTAATTATGTATTAACATATGTGATGATTGTTACCGAATTACGCGTCTCTTAAGGGGTTGACATTTCGTTTTTTTTTATGTATTAACACATGTGATGATTTCTGACCGAATTACGCGTCTGTTAAGGTTTGACTGTGGCTTTATTTTTACCGAATCATAAGTCTCTTCAGGGTTAACTTTTGAATTTTTTTTTAATGTATAAACATATGTGATTAATGCTCAATTGATGCTCAATAGAATCGTGTGTGCTTTTGACTATGGTTGGTATTGGTTTTTAAGAGCAGGTTAATTTGGGAGTAAACAGATTTGTGTAAAAAAATGGATCTGAATTCGGTTAGATTTTTAGGGATAGTTTGAGTTTTGTATGAATCAAAGTTCCATATATTTCAAAACCTTATTCTATAATTTTACCCCACTTTAAACCAACTTAATAGTCAAAAAAATCAATTAAAATTCTAGATTAACCAGAAATTTATTCACACACCATAAAAAAAAACCTTCGAAAGAAGATTGCTCCGAGTTGGCCACTCCTTGGTTTTTATATGGGGGTCGCTGCGACACCGGTGCACTAAACTCGATGGACTTGAACTTTGACCTGAAAATGCGATAAAGGGCAATTGAAAAGCTTTTTGGTGGGAATAGTGTGAATTGAGCACCTATTTGCATCCTTTTTATAAGAAGTGTTTTTCAATATGAAGTAAACGTTTAGTTCACTAAACAAAATATTATCTCCGTTCAATATTGTCAAATTAAAAGCTAGCTTAAAGTTAAAATATAAATTTTTTATTTGATGGGATCACATTTTTTTAATTTTTTTTTAGAATTATTTGATTAATTATTTTCATCATATGTTTTAGGTGTTAATCTTTTAATATGTAGTTGTTAGTGGGCCTAATAGTTGAGCACTTATTTACATTCTTCTTGAACGTCACAAGCTCAAATCGAAAGGTCGTAGAAAGAAACACCTATTTGGTGTTTCAATTGGTGTTTCAATTGAACATTTTTAAAATTTGGGATCTAGCCTTTATTGATTCCATTTTTAACTTAAAACTACCATTATATGGAGGAAAGAAAACTATCAACATTCATGGATTTAGAGAAATTAATATGAAACCATCTTCATCTTTGATTATGCCCTCTTATTTCACTCCATATTAGGATCTACCATTTCTTATTCTTTTCTTAAAATTTATTCTCCATAAGAGCTTATTTTCCTTCATGAACTTTAATGTGTTTAACAATCAATTTGGTAGTTATATAATTTAGGGCCTTAGGCCCAATTCCTTTGATGTTGATCACATAACATTACTAGTTCCTTACTAACGGAGAGACAACCTCAATCAATTGTACTAACGATAAGGAGTTGATCCTTTGCTTGTCCTTGGTATCTTCATTTATAAGGGGGTGATAAAGTGTAGCATCCCCTTTGCATCTTGCACTTTGTAGTAAGAAAATTATTAGTTTCTATAGGTGTGCAGTTGGCCTAGTGTGTCCCAGATCAAGACAATTCAACACTAGAGATGACTCTTTCTTTTGGAACTCAAACTATTGTGGGATTTGATGTGAAGAATATTGCACACATGTTATATATCACTAGAGTATGCACACATTTTTTATCTCTAGAAGGTGCATATGATAATTAACACTAGAAAGTACATGCGCTTTTGTGATGTGAACTTCAGTGTCCACATGAGAACTTATCACATGTAGAAAATTTGAATTTGAAAAGAATGTGATCACATCTAATAACACTTGTTCTTCCCACCCGTTTCTACAAATTACAAATATCTATCTATCTATCTATACACATTTTCTAGAAAGTACATTGAGAATGCATCTTTTGATGTAAAATTTACTCTCTGAAAATTGTACCATCCTAAAAATGTACCAAAATTAATGCAACTAAAAGGAATATGGAATTGTGTGATCCATTTTTTGTATCATTTGGGAGGTTCCATACTTGTCTTAGCCTTATAATTAACACTCCCCTTCACCATTATGTGTATATCCCTTCTTCGATTTATATCAAAATTGTTTGGGAAGAAAACATGTCAAGACCCATTGTGGCTTTTGGGCTAGTGTTGATGATATTTATATTGACATCTTGGTCTAAATGGAAGCAACAATTGAAGAATGCAATAGAATCATTTGGATCTTTTGACAAGGACTAACAACAAATTTCAAACGAGCATGAACTTATCAAAGAGAAAGTAGAGACTTTTCTCAATTGGGAGCTTGAATAAAGGAATTTGGTTACTTACTTGTTAAATTACAAGTTGGTTTCCACTTTCAGGCATATTCATCCCCCTCGATGCCTTTATTTTTAATGCCTTAAAATTTCTACATTGTTATGGTGAACCCATGATTATTCCTACAACTGTTTATGGATATGATATGGGAAAATTAACTTGTGATGCTTGATTATCCATGTGGTGTAGTGTTGAAACTTGAAATATAGAAGGAAAATTGTAATATCTTATTTCAGTTTGGAATATAGAGATTCATCTAAAATATAATATAGATAGATAATTCCCACCTCATTGACAAGATTTTCATAAAGAAAACACGCTTATCCATTTCTAGTGAAACTTGACTTGGGTATTCAATAGAAAAAAATATTACATTTTCCCATGAAAGGAAATTCTCACATATGTTTACAGTGAGTAATGTAGTTGGGTCTACTGAAGCAATGTTATTCCAAGTTTTCCTTCTATAGACACTTGTTCTTTCATGCTACACAAATGTGACATTCTCTAGAGGATTCCATGGCCTATTTATAAAGTGTCATTAGGTGATTAAGCATAATTTTTTGATGAATGTAATATGCAGTATGATGTAACCTAAATTATAATGTACAAATGATGATTAGATGAATAACGATGAGTGATAAAGTGCATGTCATATGAAAGATTCAATGAATATCCAATTAGCAAGAAGGTCAAAAGTCAAGAAGATGGTAAGCTATCAACCATGTAATGTGCTATATTAATGGAATGCAAGCATATGAATAGAGTTAAACTAGCTTCTCCCGTCTTCGATACATTGTTTATTATGTGTATACAATGTGATTGCTGCAATGTAGTTGAATTGAATGCTGAGTGTTGAGCCTTTCAATATACCTCAACTATGATGTAAAAAATTAAGATGCCAAAACCAAAAATTTTCTTGTAAATGTGAACAATGAGACATTTTCTAATTGCAAAAGGCCAAAATATCACACTATACAAACTACTTTTTGGAACACAAACCATGTTTTAAGGCCTAATCAAATTGTCCCTTATTTTCATGGTCATGTTGTGGATGTCTCCATTGGCTTCATAGTTGGTATTATATGCATTTTAGAGCATCTGTATGCCATTTCTAGAAAATTCCAGTGAGTTTTGGTAGTTTCAAATTAACATTTTGTTGGTGCTAGGAATTTTCATTTTATACATCTAGATATATTATTATGTAAGTGGTTGTATTAAAATGCATAAATAATATCCTTTTGTTAATGAATATGATATTTCAATATATTGTATTGAAGGGTCATTGACCAAAATGTTGGAATACTGAGAGGAGGGGTCAATCAATATAAGCACTTTATTATCACTTTTAACTACAATATGGAATCATTAACATCATAAAAAATATATCACCAATATATCATGAGTAGTATAAATCAACAAAGCATAATAGACATCTACATAAACACAGTACAACATAATTTACATGGAAAACCAAATGGTAGAAAACCACATAATTATTTTCTTATATATCAAAATAATACATTCATTGGAAGCACCAACTTCCCAATTCTCCAGCTACAACTGGAAGAAGGATACAACCCCCTATTTACAACCTCCAATCTGAAGGAAGCTACAACTTCCTGAATTTTTTGGTTCCAACCAAAAGGAGGCTACAACTCCCTGATTCTTAGGCTCCAACTTGAAGGAAGCTCCAACTCCATATTTTCTTCAACACCAACCAAAAGGAGGCTACGACTCTTTTTCCTTTCCCCATCTTATTGCCCTGAAATATAAATGTAGACCAAACTGTCACTACCACTGGTACTATCACTACCTTTGATAATAAACCTATAATCAACCCGTCTGTTACTTCAACCAGTAACTGATCATCAACCTGTAACATGTCACTATCATATCAACGTGCAACCTGTGAGTGATATATCAACTAGATCTCCTCATATAGACCATACCAACATCAAGTATCCAACCATGTACCACAATGTACCTCAATCATGCATCATACCATATACCATAAGATATTCCTCAAATATATGCCACTATCACAAATATGTGCCTATAACAATGAACCATAACAACCATATACAATATACCAAGGATATGTCTCAAGTATGTGTCAATGACACCAAAACATGGACCTAAACCATATGCAACCATAAACCAAAAGGGCATCCAAAAGATGCCTCGAGCATGTGCCATATCATCCATGATAAACACACATAAAGAACATACCTTTGATCCTGTATACACTCTGTTGTATCAAGTAATAGACAAGTAAACCAACCCCGACATAAAAAATCTAGTGCAAACATATATTCACACCCTCTCACAAGATTTTTACAGATCTATCAATGACTTCCTTCACTACTACCCGCGGATATCCACGCTTTTCTCCATTGCAACTTGCATACATATGTTCCCTTCTATACTGAAACCCACTGATACCTCACAAACTAGGGTTACTCACAATTTCTACAACTCCGATACTTTCACATTCGACCTTCCTTCGCATCCTCAAAATCAACCTCAAATTCTCCAATAGATAAAAAATTATTTACAAGACAGATAATCAATAGATATGTATGTGAATTGTACTTATGAAAGACTCCTTGAGGGGTATTTATACTTTTTTTAAGTAAATTCTTTCCTTAATTTGAGAATTTCTTGTTACAATCACTTAAATCTTTCATTAATTGTCTTGTAACCAACCACGGGCTTTGTAACCCATGTTTGGGTCGTCCAACTTCATGACCTCATAAATCCTCAATCGTGAGGAACCACATGGAATATCACATATCACTGGAAACAACATGACAACGAATATCTATCTAATACTGTGTTACATGCGCTTACACTTTCCTTCATGTCGTTATTTCATAAACAAATTTGGGATTCATGACCACACCTCTAGGGATTCTTGTAGACTTGTTCAAAGCCTCTTCACATGAGAGATATGCTTAGAGATATGCCATAAGGGGACCACTTTGGATACTTCTCCAAATACACCCATCACATATTTTGTCATAAATGAAAACCCACTATGCAACAATATCCCCCTTAGGCATTGATGGAAACAATTATGGCATGGGAACACTCATGCTCCTGCTCATGTTTTCCCTGAGAACACTACTCCCCCTTTGACCATTTCTCCCCTTTGTCTCCATGCATCTTTCCTCTCTCTCAGTTTGCATGAATTTGTTATTCCTCTCCCTCTTTGACATCAATGGTAAAGGCTAATTCTCCTTGGGGTTGCTCTCCCCTATCTACAAGCCTCTACTTTCTCTTCATGTTGCTTCGTCATGTAAATATTTGATGTATATAAAATAATTCAAAATATTATTTCTTGGATTATTTATGTCTTCTACTACTCTCCCCTATATTATTGTGCTTGATTCTGTGTGAATCACTATAGGGAAGAAACTGCTCAAAGTTTTTGTCGAAGATACTCAAAGGTCTCCCTCGGAAGAGGTTTGGTGAAGATATCTACAATATGCTCTTTTCTCCCAATATACTCTTGTCTAATGTTCTTCTCTATAGTATGTTCTCGTAGAAAGTAATACTTGATTGGAATGTGTTTCGACTTGGATTTCATCACTAGATTCTTGAGGATATTGATAGCGCTGATAGCTCCTGCAACAAGACAAGTGGCTCAGCTGGGGTCAAATTCAACAAACGCTTTCTCATATGATGGGGGAACTCAATGCAATGGAGACAATTTCTTCCTAAGGAGGGATTATTGACCCAGGTGGATATCGATGACCTCCAACCTTTTCCAACTGTCTCAAAATACTTTTCTGGCAATTTTAGTAATTTACTAATTTTAGTAGTTTTTAACTTCTAGGGCCAGTTTGAGGGCTTAAATGACATTTTTCACGATCGAGAAACTAAATGATATTCAAAGGCTTTGATTGAGATACCTAAATTAATATCCTCATCCATACCTTTCCAATGAGCTATCGTGTTCCCTAAACAAAGATCATATGCAAAAGTTACGACCCCGGGAAGTTAATGTACTAACTTACCCCAATGGGGCCCACATGAATTTTGACACTTCACTTCCTAGGGTTAGGTTTTTGGATGTATATGGTTTTGGAATTCATCTTTATGGTAAAAATTCATTCAAAACCTTATTTTACTCATCTTCTTGCGAATGAGCATAGTCGTCACATCTCTTCTTAGAGATAAGTTGCCACCATTCTAGCAAGCTTGTTTTCATTCTACATTTTACAGTTTTCAGTTTGCATTTTACAGTTTTCAACATATTTCTTATTTAATAGAAGTCAAGTTTTATTGTATCTCTATTATTTTTCACTATGTCTCTGTGTTAACATTATAAATATGTGGTTTCATTTTGTTCTACTCATAAATTTGTATTAATAATGATCCAGATTGATCTCGATGGCCATCCACCTTTTCCACTGAATCATTATTTTGAGCCTCTGGTTTTGATAAACCATGATATTCACCATTTTGATGGGGAATGGAATATAATGTCATCTTCATTTGTTAATTATAGACATCATGTAATGATTTCCTAGTGGTCTTATGTACATGGTTACAACATAGTGTTAATGCATTAGATCCCTTTAGAACTCTACAATTAAGAACTCTTAGGATAGAGTAGTACTGGGATGGGTGACCACCCAAGAAGTCCTAGTGTTTTACATGCCTATGGAATTTTATAAACTTAATCCAATTTATCCCACATGCATCATGGATATTTTTCTCCTCTCACTCTCTCATATACAATTGAGGTGAAGAAGGCCCTTTAAGCATGCAATAGAGTGTGATGTAAATCTTGTTACAAATGGAGTGTAGCCAACATCTCTTTATTTTCAGAGATAAGATACCCCACTTTACCAGTTTTTGTTCTACAATTTTTTTCTCTCTCTTGTTCATTAATAAAACATGGGTTTCACTATATTTTTGTGTTCTCCACATTATCTCTGTGTATTTCCTTGTTATATGCCGGTTATAATTTTTGTCTTCATGTCATTCTCAAAATAATAAGGATTAGTGGTATTGGAGCAAGTTGCTCCTTGTCATTTCTCAAAGCAGGTCTCTGATGAGGTCAAGGTATAGAGAGTTGGGTCTTGAGATAATGTTTCTTGAGGACAACTTCTCTCACTAGCCCAAGAGACCTCCCATGGTAGAATAAAAGAAAGATGACAAACAAGGAGATCCTTTCAAGACGTTGCTCGAGGAAGCCCTCGTGTGACAAAGGAACGAGATGATGGACAAATTTTATCAGATCCTTTGAATACTATCGATGGCGATGATTGATGCATATTTGACAATAAGACATTTCGCAAGTGCGAAACCCTTCAAGGTACAAGTCCATTTTGAGATCCCCTTATTTGAAGGAAAGATAGATGCAGATGCTCTAGAAAAATGGTTGAATATGCTAGAAGGTTATTACTCTTCCAAAAAAGTTCTGACAGTGAAAATATCACCTTCATGCTCCTTAAATCCCTTCCCCATGTCATATCTTGGTGGGAAGGTTACTGGGAGAGGTACACCACAGATGAATCTACACTATTGTGGAGAGAACCCACTTGGGCAGCCTTTGTAGACGCCCTAAAGGAGGAGTTCTATCATGTCGAAAAATATGATGACCAATACATGAGATGGACAACTCTGTGTTAGAAAAGAGACCAGACAGTGTCAGAGTACACTAACATCTTTCATACCTTTCCGTTAAATCTAGGCATCAAAGACTTCGAGCTACACCTGGTTTTGAAGTACCGCAATGGTATATGCAGGTACATCTAAATAGATATGTATTTCTTAGACATCTCCTCACTGGGATCTACGTATTGCTATGTAGTCAAAATTGAGCATAAATTCAAGCAATAGAGTAAGTGGGAGAAGCATGGAAAAGGTAAATCTAACTCACATAATGAAGCAAAGAGAAAGGAAGTCCAACCTCAAGAGATCCAGTCCCAGCTACAAGAAAATAAGGGTAACGAGAAGTCTAAGAAAGACACCGAAAAGTGGGGTGAGTTCCACAACATCCCTTGGCACAACACTGATGAATGTCACTCAATATAGTCATTACTAGCCGAGCTCAAAGGCAAAGAGTTGAAACCCGACTTGGACCATGATTCAAAAAATAATAAAATGAGACATATCATTGATGCAGAACCCACTGCTACTATCTCAACTACAAAAATCCAACCAAAAGAGGATCATGAGGAGGGGGAGTGACTCTTCCATTCACAGATGTAGGTGAAGGGGACCCCACTTGATTTTATTGTTTATATCAGAAGACAAAATAACATCATCTTTGTAGAGGTTGTCAAGTAGTTGGATTTTTCGACAACACCACAACCACATCCATACAGCATCGAGTGGATTCACCAGGGTCAAGATCTTCATTTCAACTAGCAGTTTCACCTGTACTATGACATCAAGCCCTTCAAGGATTAGGTATTGTGTGATGTTTCCCTACTGGAAGTATGTGATGTTCTATTATTCCAACCATATATGTGGAGGCGTCATGCTATTTATGATTCTCAACCCCATAACATCGTTTTTACTTTGGGGGGTTAGCTATACAAGATACTAGAGGTAGTTCCAACTATTGTCCCACCAAAACAATGCCACAAAGTAATCTCTCATACTACAAAGTTTAGCCTCTTCACAATCCGATCATAAGGTGAACAGAAGGAAACTGCAACCACTGCAGCCTCAACCCAATGCCTTTCTATCTAGTAGAAGTAGATCAAAAACATTGTAGAAGAGTACCAAGATGTTCTTGTGGCACCTATGGGGGTGCCTCCACACTGCCCAGTCAAGAAAGGTTATAACAAAACCCTTCATACTCTTCATGCTGCATCTTCATCGACAGATTCCTCCCACACTTAGGTAGATCATGCAGCTATATTGGTTGAACAGATCCAACCCCTCCAGCAACAGGTTCATGACAACCATCAACAAGCTAAGCAAGACAACTGCTTCAGCAAGGCAAGTAGTGCACCAAGCTTCAGATTTCACAGAGGTCTCCCCATCTCTCATGGGAACTTGACACAATGGGGACCATTTCTTCCAAATGTTGGGTATGTGTTATATTCTTTGCATGACTAGCCCTAGTGTCTGCTACATTGTGTCGGGCGCGCAGGGGGGTTTGAGGGCAACAGCCCCGATAATTTTTTTTCCTTGGGAAACATGTCACATTTTTTTCCTCATTTCTTGTGTCGCCTCGATTTTCATGTTCAATGTTGGGAGTTTTTTTGGCACATGGGTTTTGGTGATGGTTTTCTATTTTCGGTTAAGGAATTAGGGTTGTTGACTAATCCAGGTCATTGGGTTAGGGTTTTGGATGCTGTTGGATCCTATATGTATATTGTATTGTAAACAATGTATCACCATGAATGAATATATAATATGTTGGTTTTCCCGATTTGGGTTTCCAAGGGAAAAATATTTGTGCAATGTTTGTATTTTCCACTATATATTTTCTGTTCTTTTACTAAAAATATGTTTGCAATAAATAATTGTAGAAGGTTAAAATATACACCTAAGGGGGGAGAAATGATCAAGTTGGATCTTAGTGGCCATCCACATTTTCCACTGAATCACCATTTTGAGCCTATGGTTTCAATAAACCATGATATTCACCCTTTTAATGGGGAGTGGAATGTAATTTCATCTTCGTGTGTTAATTACAGACACCATGTATTGATTTCCTAGTGGTATTATGTACATTCATACAACATAGTGTTAATGCATATGATCCCATTAGAAATCCATAGATAAGCACTCTTAGGCTAGAGTAGCACTGGGATGGGTGACCACCCGAGAATTCCTAGTGTTTTACATGCCTATGGAATTTTATAAACTTAGCCCAATTTATCCCACATGCATCATGGGAATTTTTCTCTTCTCACTCTCTCATATATAATTGAAGTGAAGGAGGGCCTTTAAGCATGCAATGGAGTGTGATGTAAATCTTTTTGCGAATGAAGCGTAGCCAACATCTCTTTCTTTTCAGAGATAAGCTACACCATTCTGAAATTTTTTGTTCTACACTGTTTTTCTCTCTCTTGCTCATTAATAGAAGTTGGGTTTCACTATATTTCCGTGTTATCCACATTATCTCTGTGTATTTACTTGTTATATATCGTTTATATTTTCATCTTCATGTTTTTATTAAAATAACGAGGATCACTCAGAAGAGGTTTGTTGAAGATATCTGCAATCTGCTCTTTTCTCCCAATATACTCTTGCTTGATGTTCTTCTTTGTAGCTTATTCCCGTAGAAAGTAATACTTGATCAAAATGTGTTTTGTCTTTGAGTGCATCACTAGATTCTTGGAGATACTGATAGTGCTGGTTTTGTCAGATAGTATTCGAATGGGCACATCGTACTTCACTTGTATATGATGCAAGGTTTGTTTCATCCAGAGAATCTGACTGCAACATGTTGTTGCTGCAATATATTCCACTTATGCTATGTACAAATATATTGATGACTCTTTCTTGCTACACCATGATACCAGAAAATATCCTCCACTTGTACTTTTGTTATCATCAATGCTACCTACCCAATATGCATTTGTGTAGGAAACCAAAGATAGATCATTCTCTTTTGGATACCATAATCCAAAATATTATGTTTCCTTGAGATACATGAATATTCTCTTTACTTCCATAACATTTGTTTCTTTTGGTGTTGCTTGAAATCTTGCAACCTCTCCAGCTGCTTTAATCACATCCAATCTTAACGCTATAACATATATTAAGTTGCCAATCATTGATTTGCAGAGTCTCTGATCTGCATCCTTATATTCATCTTCCTTGCTCAACTTACAATTGGTCTGCATAAGAGTATTTAAGGGTTTATAGTTTTCCATTCCAAAATTCTTTAGCATTTCTATCATATACTTGGTCTAGGAGATGAAAATACCTTTATCACGCTAAAATATTTGTAATCCAAAAAAGAAAGACAACTGACTAATAAAAAATAAAGTCAACTCATTTTTCATATCTATGGAAAACTTCTGACTCATCCCGTCATCATCAGTTCCAAAGATAATTTCATCTACGTAAAATTCAATTATCAATATATTGTCTCAGTCCACTTTTATGTAGAGATTGTTGTCAACATTTCGCTTCCCGAATCCTTGTTGCTGTAGATACTTATTGTTGTAAGGACTAGTCGATGTTGTTGACTAGACCTGATAGTCAACTAAGAGATAGTTAGTCAACTGTCGAAGTCATAAGTATAGGTCAGATGAAGTCCTTTTTAATTGACTGACCCAAGAAGTTAAGTAGTTATAACTTCCTGGTAACTAAACATATAGGTATACATAGACAATCTTGTATGAGAAACGATATCTCTATGAGGAATATTGTATCAATTGATTTGTATTGACATATCATATAATAAAGTGTTGTTCTTTGGGCTTTCACTACTTTTTGTATGTTTTTGTCTATATTTATGTGAATAAATGTTTTCTTATGTGTTGAACTACTAGTAACAATCCCCTACTTTTCCCTAGATTACAACGTTGGTTCCGTTGCCAGTAGTTATGAACCTAGGCATGGAGATGTTCAAATAAATGATAACTCTACAATACATACACAAATGGTGGGATAAATAAAACAAAAATTACATTAAGAACTATGTGTGAAGAAACAACTTAACGCTAGCAGAAGCACATTCACAATTGTTCTAGAGACCCACGAAAGATTTCTAGAAGCTATCCTGGAAGCCTTGTTCCAGTACATAAACAAATCTTGTAATGCATAAATTGACACCCAACAAAAAATCAACCCTCAAGATCACAAACAGGGGTCAAACAAATATGCACAAGTGGATTGGAAGAATTATTGAATATGACATAAAAGAACAAGATATTGAAGATCAAACATCCCTTGATCCAATTAAAGACAAATTCTACAAAGAGTTTCATGATATATTCTTGTGCACAATCCCCATATCGATTCACAAATTTATGCTCGACAAAGGCGTAGGATACATTGTCGAATTCTGACCTTGACTTGGCACACCACCAAAAAATAGTCACTGGGAAGAGAGAAATGAAAAGTGGGCCGAATTTCTAGAAGAAAGGTGCAAAGATACAAAACAAGCATGGTACTACTTCTTAAGAAAATAGACATGACCATCTTCACTGACTCCGAGTAATTCAGGGTGACATTCGAGGGTCAGATAATTTGTGAGATTCCATAAGAAAAGAGAGTACCAATGTTCAATCGACTGAATCATAAATGTCTTCGAGAGGGAAACAAATTTACATAAAAATTCTTGACATACAAAACTTAGAGCGAGACAAGAGACAAAAGAAAAGAGAGGAGATTTTTAACATGTGGACAATAAGAAATTGAATAGAGAAATAGTTGGAGGAGATCAACATGAAAGAGCATGTGAGCAATCTGAGTAGTCTGAGTCTAAAATAAATCGACTAGAGATGGCATTAACAACAGTCACGGTAATCCCCAACAGAAGTAACCAAGCACAGTTGATAGAGGCTAGCATGGATGCCCATCAACTGGAAAACGAAGACGAAAGCATGTATTACGAAGATTCAGGACCACCAATATGCTCTCCTCCTGTTCAAGAAGCCAACCCTCAAATTAGAGAATTCCTTCAACAAATACTTCATATCGACGAACAATCTACAAGATTATGGTATATAGCTGATGAGCATGGAAATTTACACAACACATTGATTGTCGAGCTAGAAACAAAGGAAGTCGAGATAATTCTCATTCACATCAAGGATCTCATGGACCCGACCCCCCTACCAAATCTTATATCAGGAGAAAAAATTAATAAATTATAGTTGTGAACCGACACGTCCAATAGAAGGATGTCTCATTGAATATAAAGACCAAATTTTCCAGATTGAAGAAGTAACTTGTCGAGAAAGAAAGAAGAAATTACTACTTGAATATGATCTGTTCAAATACTAACTGAACAAAATTTTGCAGAAGAAAAATGAAATAAGAATCCGACTTCTGAGTCGAAAAGCATGATAAGTCGATGATCACAAAAATATATCATTATTAAAACAACCATGGGACTCAATGTTATTCTCCTTTATGAAGGAGATGAAGACTCAAGAATACATTGGCTTGTATGGGCAAAAAAATGGGATGCAACAGACATCTCAAACGAAGATAAGAATATGGCACAATTTGGTGCTACTCTTCGACACCATGCTCTAACATGGTTCATGAATTTCACAGAAAATCAAAGTCAATAAAAATTAGAAATAAGAGAAAATATTTATCATTTTTCAAGGTCCAATATGTTACAGACTTGGATGCACAAAAGATTAAATGAATAAAGAAATGACCATGTGAGTCGGTCCACAAATACAACAATAGATTCAAATATCTACTTATCCAAATACAATTGACAATTGATCAAAGTCTACTAGTAAAATGGTACATAGACGGATTGTTACAACGAATCAGAACTCCATTAGGACTTTATGAGATAACCTCATATGAATATGCATTATAGAAAGTGAATCAGGTCGATTAAGATGATGACGACCGATCGAATTCCTCGTCAATAGAAAGGATAGAAGAAAAAATAGAACATATACAACAAACCATTAAAATTCTATCCTTAAGAAGAAGCGAGCTGCAGTGTACCACATGCTGTGAAGATGGTCATACAAAAGATACTTGCAGTCTTAATGATCATGCACCTAGAGTAGTGGATGAATGATGAGTGGACGAGGAAACAGATTGTAATGTATGTGTAACATTTATCGACCATAGTGTGCAAGATTTCCCACACGGCTTGAAAAATAACAAGTGGTGCCATATCTGTGAAATGCATAGCCAAAAAACCTAATGCAATAAATAGAAATCTAAATACAGTCTATCACACCGAAGAAACTGATCATAATAACTACTACGAGATAAAAACTGATTATTATGGTTGATTTCGTGGTCTAGGGAGCCAAGGTCAAGCTGGATTCCAAGGTCGAGGTCATGGTCGAGGCCGACTGTGATGTTATAATTGCTAGAAAGATGACCACATTATCCCCAAATTCCCAATAAAATATCGGGTTGACTTGAAATTTTGTAACATTTGTGGCATTGGTGATCATTCACTAGAAGACTATCCAATAGTACTTGATAATATAATGACCAAATAGAATGTGAACCTCCTACATGAAGTATCAAAAGAAGAAGTATTAAATTCAAATAACTTACATGTCGTCACGAGATCATGTGTAGGATGGGATAACTTCCCCTTACATGATCGACAATAAAGGAAGTCTAATTAGTTTCCAAATCCAGATAAAAAAGAACAGATTATGATGGAAACGCTTAAATTCTTCAAAAATTCTAATCAAGACTAACCAAACAGAGGAAGACAAAAAAACAATATTGTACAAGAATTCTTATAGCTCTTAAAGGAAAATAATTCAGTAGGTCAATTGCTAGATATGCTTAATATAATAAGAGAGTATAAATAAGCACAAAGACCATCTAAAGGCATCAGACAACTCTCTTATAAGAATAAATATTATGATCCACGGGTTGACATAGAAATCCATGGGGCGTTGATTATCTAGGAAGTCATCGACCTTGGATCACATGTAAATATCCTACCTTGAGAGACATGGATAGGTCTGGGTTGATCTTCATTAGTTACAACAATAAATTACCTAAATCTAGCAGATCAAAGATTAATAGAGCCTACTGGTATACTCAGAAACATTGAAACTTATATCATGGGTATACCTACATCATTCAACTTTGAAGTAATCAAATTAGTAGAGGGAATTATAGCATATGCAACACTTGTTGGTCGACCATGGGGACAACAAATGAAAGAAAATATCTCCCTTCAAAAAGGTTGAAATAACAAGTTAAAATGGAATGGAAGAAAAATAATAATTCTTCGAGACCCTAATGAAGTGAAACCCTGGAGTGAATCATTGGATGAATATCAAGAAGCACGATGTCTGTACCAAATAGTCAATGAACATAGATATTACATCGAACCAAATGCACAAGGATAAATCTCAGTCGAATCTCCCCTGTCAGTTGGAGACAACTCCGACTCAGCTTTATATAATTGACAGATTGAAAATTATTAGATGCACTCAAAACATTGTTGGACCAATGAAGTCATCCCAATTAAATGTTCTAAAATATTCTATTCAAGTCAAGTAGTAGCTATATTTTATGAAAAGAGACTCCGACAAACACCTACACTTATTCTGACTGACAACACAGTGAGAAATACGTTACATTACAACGAACAAAATTTTCCATCGATGCATCTCGACAAGGTTTCTAAATCTGTCAGAGAACAAGGAAGAAATCAAATCTTGGTATAAACCTTTATAGGCCAAGCCAAAAGGTCATGAGAAACACATTCCCCAAGACTGCAAATGTGGAAAACTATATCAACTTACTTTGTAGAACATTTTGGAGAAAAGAAACTAGCCAAAGCTACTGACATCCCTACTTTTAAGGTTGGGTATGACCCAGTCGAGCATATTCACCATTGTGAGAATGAATGGTGATGAATAGGATACAGAGATGAAAGGGTATGGCCTCACATGTTTCCAAGAACATTAGAGGAAACACACAATAAATGGTACACAATCGAAGAAGCTTGTGGCCATATGCTAAATTGGTCTGACATCAAATAAATTTTTATCTAAGACTTCGAATTTACCCCAGAGGAGGAACATATAAAAGAAGCAACACATCAGATCAAAAGTTTTTTAGAAAACTCGACTCCATCTACACAGAAGGAAAAAGGGAAGATGGCAATTTGTTAAGCCCTAAATAGTGGCTCATTACCCCTTAATTGGGGCATATTACATTAGTAACGTTGTTTTATTTATGTCGTCTTTAGTACATTAGTTGTAATTATACCTCCTAGTCTCCTATATATACCAATGAAACATTTTCATTTGGAATCATCTTGTAATTGAACATTTATGTGGGAATACGGAGGTTTCCCCCTCGAAGAGGATTATTATCTGAATTTCTCTCTTTTTCAAGGCATTGAGTACTTATTCTGAGGTTTTTCTATGCTATATTGATATTTGGTTCATAACATATGATATCAGAGCTCAAGGTCTTGGGGTTTCGTTGCTACATCTCAGACACCTTGGAATTTTTTCTATAACTTTGTTTCTACAACAATTCAGAAGGAACAAATTGGAGGATATTTAGTAGATGGATCAAGGTATGTTGGGTTAAAATTTCATCTCCTAAGGCCTTATACTTTTGGAGATACAACCTTTCTAATATAGGGTTTTGGAATCATTGCAAAATTTTCGCTATACAATTTTTCTGTAATGTTTCAGACCCTGAACTCTAGAGGATATTCATAGAAATTAGTAAGGTATCTTTGGTAACAATTTCATCTTTTGGGTCATCTTAAATTTGTATATACACCCTGTGGAAGATAGAGTATCTGACTAGTCCTATTGACTAGTCTCAAGCAGGTGGTCTAGGTAAAACAATTATAAATTCTTCCTAGAGTATTGAAATTGAGTGAGACTAGTTGCATTAGATAGTGAACAACCTGTAGTAGGTTTTGTACAAGTTTCAAAATTTTATATCAATTATTTTGTGCGGGGCACGCTATAGAAGCGAGATCTATTAGAAAACAAAAAAATTATAAAGTTGTGGGGAAGTTACTGTAAATTCCACTTGACACACATAATTTTGATCAGACCTATGGCATTGCAGAGAAGAAATATCAGAGACCTACAAAAAAAAAAATTTCATACTCAAAAGGGCCAAAATTTTGGAGATATAATAAAAGGAAGATTGTTTAGCAGAACCATCTCAATATCAAGGTTTAAAGTGATACTTTGCCAACATGCCACCAAGAAAGGGATCTTCTACACCAAATAAACCTCCAAAAAATCCTACTTGGACTCTTGATGAATGTGAAGAAATGTGTAGGGACATAAATGATTTACAAAAGAAGACATTAACAAAATATGAACTACAAGAGATGGAAGCTAAGTTGGAGGCAATAAATACTAAGATGGATGGTTTAAAAGGGGAGATCATGGAAGGATTGAAAAATTTCCTAATAGAGAGGACACCTGAAAGTGAAAATGTATCCCATGAAATTCATGATGAGGACACAAGGAAGGTGAATCAAGAATGGAGAAAATCCAACTTTGGATTGAATACCAACCATGTTCCTAAGATCGATATGAGAAAGTTTGATGGAAAGGAACCTATCACATGGATACCTCAGATGGAGCAATTCTTTGATCTACATAATGTGCCACACACACAAAAGGTATGAATTGCTTCTTTATATTTATAACCCAATAAATTTGTATGGTATCAATGGCTTTGTTCTCGCACATCACTTGTCACTTGGAAAAATTTCATGGAAGAAATGATAACACACTATGGGGATACAAGGAGAAATACCTTCTTTAGCCAATTGATAAATCTCAAGCAAAAGGGTTCAGTTACAGAGCACGTTGATAACTTCCAAAGATTGAATATAAAGGTAACATATATTCTAGATGAGAACTTGATTGATGTATTCATAGGAACTTTAAAGGATAACATTCAAC
>JASDQU011442358.1:4336-15192 GCA_032191745.1 Picea mariana | reverse complement strand
TAGCTTGCTTCTAACCTTTTCCATGAGCCATCTCCTCAATATATAGGAGAAGATAATTTAGTTACTTGGATAGGAAATGATCCCAAGATATCTGGAATGCCAGCACTTGAACAACCATTCGTTAGCCAACTCATTCTTCTCGAAGATTCTCTTCTAGAAGGCTCGAGAACTTCATATTTTTCCTCTTTAAAAACATGTTTGCACCCTGGAAGTTATTACAGTGCGAACCATTCACACCCTAGCTTAATGCAGCCTGCGAGAATCAGGCATTCTCGCAGGCGGCTATATAGGTAGCCTGCGAACATCCCTTAAAAGCATGATTTCTGGAAGCAGACAAGTGTAACTTTTCTCAGGAAAATGTTCTTAGTGAAGAGCCTGATTTTCCATCATCATGAAATCATCATAACATCATCACGATGACCAAAATTGTGGATAACACACATTAAAACACGCCCTCACTATGGCCCCTCTGCTACAACCACCTAACTATAACAAAGATTTCTTATTATATCTGGCTACCGCAGAGTCAACCATTGGCATGGTTTTAGTTCACAAAGATGATGTGTTCTTAGAATACATGATCTATTGCCTGAGTCAAGGCCTCATAGGACCGGAACTCAATTATTCTCATATCGAAAAACTTGCATTGGTAGCAGTTCATGTTGTTCAATGGTTCTGTCATTATGTTTTGTTTCATAAGACTATCGTCATTGCTGTCGTAAATTCATTCCAATACATGTTGACACGATGGGTTATAGGTGGAAAAATCAGTAGATGGATAGTCATCCTCTAGGAATTTGACTTAGACTTCGTTTCATCAAAGTCCAAAAAGTCATTGGTCTTTGCAGAACTTATTTTGGAACTTCTGATTGAGTCAGGTGACATTGTGCCTGAAGAATCACCTATCCGGGGATATATTTTTTTGATTTCATCTTCATATCCTTGGTATGGAGATATACTTATCTATATCTAGACTATGAAGTGCCCCACTTTTGCTTCTCGTGACAAGCGCTAGCGTATACGCCATCAGGCTAAGAATTATCTCATACTCGATGATACGTTGTATCAGAGAGGTGTAGATTGTATCTTGAATCGATGTCTCACACATGAGGAGGCAGTCATCATGCTCAATGATTTCCATATCGGATATTGTGGTGGTCATTTGTCTGGGTTGGCAACAACCCAAAAGATACTATGAGCAGGTTACTTCTAGCCGACACTTATCAAATATTGCATCGAATCAGTCAAGAAGTGCCATCCGTGCCAAATATTCTCTCGGAAGATGAGGGCACATCCCGCTCCTATGTTTCCTGTCATCACAGTTGGTCTCTTCACCAAGTGGGGGATTGATTACACTACTTTCAACCCCCCATCAGCACGGGGGCACCACTATATCATCGTAGTTGTCGACTACTTCACTAAGTGGTTCGAAGCTATGCCAACATTTAAAGATGATGGAGAGACTACAACTCTCTTTTTATTCAACCAGATCATAGCAAGGTTCGATGTCCCGAGAGAGATTGTTACTAACCATGGCAGTTAGTTTTAGAACCAAATGATGACATAGTTAACATCAAAGCTTGGGTTAAGGTAGGAGCATTCATCACCCTACTACCCCCAAGCCAATGGGCAGGTGGAAGCTATAAACAAAACTCTTAAGACTATACTACAACGAACTATCAACTCAGCCAAGTCAAATTGGCATTTGATGTTATACTCGGCATTAGGGGCTTACCGAACATCTCTTAAGACTGCAACCAGTTTCTCACCTTTTCAACTCGTTTATGGGCTGGAGGTAGTCTTGCCCATTGAATGTCACATCCCATCTTTAAAATTGGAAGTACAATTATTGCCAGACACTTATCCACTTGAAGAATGGTTAGTACACCTTGAGAAACTCAATGAACAATGTTGTGATGCGGCCCTGGCCAACGAGGCTCACAAACATAAGGTCAAGTGTCAGTATGATAGGTCTGTTCGTCTTTGGATTTTCTTTGAGGGAGACCTTGTCCTAGTTTATGACCAAGATAAGGCCCCCTGGGGGCAGGAAAATTCAAACCCATGTGGTATGGACCCTTCATCGTCAAAGAGGTATTAAAAAAGGGCGCTTATCGTTTGGTTGATTTTGAAGGGAATGCTTTGGCAGAGCCTAGAAACAAGCTCTATCTCAAGAAGTATTACTCATAGGCAGGTCACTGTGGGTAACTTTTTGTAACATATGTATAGTCTTTGTACTATTACTTTTTAGTTTTTTTTAGGTGTTATGGATGTGTCATTAATGTTGTCTTTCATCAATATGGAAGATGTCAAGTGATTCTGAGGTGTTCGTTGGGTATGCAGATGACACTATTCGGCACACTCGGAGGCTTGCCTCCACAACTTGGGTAATCTTTACACCTCAGGGCCAGTTGTTATCTTCCGGAGGTATATTCTTAGGTGACACCACAAATAATGTCGCCGAGTATAGTGCAGTTATTGAGTTTCTTCGTGATGCTTTGTCATTGGGTATCTCTCATCTCCGGGTCTATCTCGATGCTCAAGTGGTTGTGTCGTAGCTAAACAGAGTATACCAGGTTCATGATCCAACCTTACATCGATGATTTCTTAGGGTACATCTCTTGAAACGAAACTTTGATTATATTACATATTTTCATGTTCCGAGGATATTAAACCAAATTACAGATACTCTAGCTAATCAAATTTTAGATTGGCATCTTGCACACACATGAAAGAACATTGACATAAACATGTAAATACATTTTTGCACACGTGGTTCATAAGACACAAAAGATAAAAACAAAAAAACCATATATAACATCATAAAATAAGCAGAGTACATAGATGGATGCAAGCGCCTCAAAAATGGGACTAATAACGAGTCACAGGGCTTATGCCCTCAAAAAATATATACAATTTAGTGCTCGTGGCACGTTAAAAGTCTAAATAGGTTCAGGGCCTATGGGCCCTGTTATAATAGTTCACAGCCTGGGCTAAACGCCTAAACAATCGGACCCACATCTAAGGTGCCCTCACTACATGAGGTTGCATGGATGGCGGCAGGTCCTCTATCTCTACCATTGGAACTGTGCGAGTGAGTGCAGTGAAGTTTCACTCAAATCATCTAAGGACCCTCTTGGCCTCTCTGGTTGGGAGGTTCCCTTCTATTGCTACTCCCCCGATGGCGGCAGCTGCGGCTTCTGGCCGTGGATGACACCTGTTCCATGCATAATCGATAGGTCGCACGGGCCCCACATCTACATGCAACAAATGTATACCCATCAAATACTTTGGCATACAAAAAAATGATATTTATAACAAAAAAGACATAAAAATTACATATGCAAACAAAAAAAATACAAAGGTGGAGACTTACCCATCTCCCCTCGCTCCTCACCAGGAGGCACGGGTATCTCTGGGTCTCTCGAAAACTCCATCCCTGCATATGGGTAATCCTCAATCACAGGGATTTTCCGCGATAGCCATGCAAAAAAGTCATCGTCGAAGGACTCATTGGTCCTTCCACCACCCTGTCATGGCAGTAATACTGCCCATGTACATATCGCAAGAAAAGAGGCCAGATGTCCTTGTACCATTTTCTGAGGACTAAAGCTCGGAACTCTCTCAAAGAAAAATGCACACAGAATTGTCCCGAACCCGAAGTTCCTCTGTGTCCACTATCGGAAATCTATCAATTGCCTCTTCATACAATCAAGTAGTGTGGTACTCCAGTCAAAAATATGTGCATTCAAGCTCTAGATAGCACAGTTCATCTGTGCGCAAGAATCCTGATGCAAGGCTGCTGAACCGGTAATCCGCCCAATCAGTAATAATACCGCTTGCAGCAACAGGTTAGTGATCTTACTGATGGGTACTTGGGAGCCTGCACGGTTAGTCCCAGCCTCACAATGTTCAGCTATCAGTTCTAATATCTTCAGCGGTCCCGTAGGAAACGTCATGAAATTGAATGGTTCCCCTCTCCTTGAGAGGCCAGTCAGAAAATAGATATCGTCGGTGGTGGGCACCAGTGATTGCCCCTCTAGCATGAAGGCCTCTGCATCAGGGTGATAATAGTCAATCAAGGCATTCAGTAGCCTTGGTTGTGCTCACATATATGGACATAGGAATAACTTCAGTAAACCACACTGCATCAACACATCCATGACATTTAGATCTCCCACGACCAACTCACTGATTTCTTCATGCTCCCTCTCCCTCCACTAGACATACATCCTGCCAACACAACAAAGTTCAAGAGGGTCAGTGCTTGATCTTTACTTCTTTTTTCTATAAAAGGGGGGTCCATGCGAGCTGTAGAGGTGACAGTCATGTGTACACATGGGCAGACTTCACTCTGTCCAAGTGTACACGCGGCCTGTCCAGAGATAGCCCACGTGTACCTAGGGCCGACCTTTTAAAGGTTGATGCCCACCCAAAAAACAAAAGCAAATGAAAAATTGAAGAATTGAATAGCTAGATAGGGGAGTTTTTACTTACTTGGTCCAAGCAGAAGTTCGTTTGGTCCACTATAGCTCCTGGAATCACCGTTTTTAGCAAAGGAGGTCTTTTGGCTCCAGAGTCAATTTCCAAATCAGCAATGGTGATAATGAGCTGCCAACTTCTATTTATAGACTTTTTGGCCTCTTTTTGTCATTTTTTTTTTGGCCTCCCTTATTAGTATCTTTATACCAAAAACCATTTAGAGTGATTGAGGAGTTATTTGGGAGGGATTTGATCAGGTATTGGGGCACTTTTTTTGAGTTTTGAGAAAATTTTGACGGTCCATGATAATTTTTTCCAAGCATCAACTTGAGCATATAGGTTAGGTTACTACCCCAACTTTTGCGTCTCGTTGTATTTTTCCTCAGACATAGGATCGATCCCATCAGGTTGTGACATAGAACCATCATATCTTCTTTAGAGGTGTCACAACTTGGTGGTAGAGCTCACCAGAACATGGATGCCCTAGGTAGGTCCTGGTTGCATTATGGTGTCCATGCCGTCTCTAAAACACTGTAGGCTCGGGAGTTCTTATAGTCTTTCCTAAATATGAGTTTGAGCCTCATTTGCATAAATTATTCTTCACTCTTGATCTCACCCTCGAGACTCCAAAAAAATAATGGGTCTCCTTTTAAGCCCTTTTCAGACCCTCTAAACATGAAAATATTGCCAAGCGATCTTGTGGCCTTTCACACTCGTTAAACTGAAATTTGAAGTCACGTCTGTCTGACAATAGTTTACCCCTTTTTTGGTCCAGATGGTCAACTTTACAAACAAAGGTATACTTTATGGAACTTCAGTTCTTTAGAAGAGTACTCTCAGGTATAATTTTATCTCTTTTTCGAGCTTGAGGGACTAAACTTATGAAGAAGGAACCCCCACAGAGTCCATAGTTAAGCTCTTTTTAGACTCCCTAAAATTGAAAAGATTGTTGAGTGACCTTATTCTTTCACACTCGTTAAATTGGTCCAGAAGAACATTCCTGATGGAGTCCATAGTTAAGCTTTTTTTAGACTCCTTAAAAATGAAAAAATAGTCGAGCGATCTTGTCCTTGTCACACTCGTTAAAATGGTTTTGAATCGACGTCTAATCGGTGCTAGTTTACCCTTTTTCGAACCGACTAGACTATCTTCGAAAAAGGTACCCCAATGGAGTTTCCTTTTATGTTTTTTCAGGCTCTCTAAATATGAAAAACCACCGATCTTACCTTCTCTCGGCTCGTTAAAATTACATCGAAGGACATTACCATTGTGTGTTTTACCAACCACATTTGCATACCTTATACGCCAACCTTGTCACAGTTTGCTTCTGCATATGAACACCTTTGGCCTTCAGAGGATTTTTCCTGATTGTCATTCTACTAGAACATCAATCTTGTCCTTGTGCCTTGAGCTTGTATGTTTGCGACGTTTGTTCCTCCTTTGTAACGTAATATTCCTTTATTCTTTTTCCACAATTACTGAAAAGAACAAAAAAATTAAATATACCCCAAAAAGAGGAAGGGAAAAGTATTTTCTTTATTGGTAGCATCATGAGTCGCCCTTGGATAAAGCACCTCTGTTTGTTTGTTCATCAGACTATGGGATGTAGTATGACCTTAGGAAGCTTTTCTCACTATATAGAGTTGTGTCCTCCACCGTTTGGTTATTCTTCCAAACATATGGAGAGTTTGCATTGCCTCCTACTTCGTAGACTTATGATTAACATATATGCTGCCTGAGTCTCATCACTTGTCGTGCTATTGTCCAAGGGAAGTTTTGTCACTAATACTGAGTCGACCCCTCTGCAATATGTCTCTTGTCTGCATACCTGTCCATCCAGAATGTCCAATCAAGTCCTTTTTCGAAATCACTGAAGCCTTCAGTCCGATCATCAAGATTATCAAGTCCATGACCAACGAGCCATCGATGACCTCTAGGTAGTGCATTCGTACACTCATATTACACTCCTTCCCGAGTTTTGGAAGATCTTGATGCTGTTGCTCGAGATCTGAAGATCTCATCTCCCGCCATCAGGCTGAATCAACTTCTGGAAGATGGATACTCTATATGTATATCTTTCTGATTTCGAGATGTAGCTCTGCTGTGTATTGTTCGCAGCTACTCTTTATTGTTATTTGACATGGATCTACAGTGTATTTTATTGGTAGACATGGTTCTATTTTATCCCAAGCATGGGTATGCCTGCCTCAGTGAGACATTTGTTATTTTGCAGATGGCACCTCCTAGTTCCTGATCCTTGGGCTCAATCGTTCGGCNTAAAGATTGGTAATGTGTTTCGGCCATCAGATGCTCTTCTGACCTCACACATTAGGGGGCATCTGTTATAACCCTAAATTGCACCACACATGCTTACCTGGCATCAGGCCAACTCATATCCCTTCTTTGCTAAAGAAATGCTAAACAACTCTCTGAAAATCCTCTTTTATGAAGTCCCACGTGCCCTAACCCATTACTGCACGTGTGTACATGCTGGCTGACTCAAAACAACCCACATGTACCTACAAAAGCACTAGAAAAGGAAAGTTTCCGAAGGAACAAAAAGCTATGGGTGAGTTAACTGAAACTCCTAGCCATGCATGGCCGAGGGTTTGTCTAAATACCTAGCTCATTCTAGCCTATAAAAGAAGGGGTAGGGGTACCATTTGGAAGGAGGAAGAATATAGCAAAGAAACTTTTCCCATTTACATATTCCATTGTCCCAACCCTTTAGCCTTTCTTAATGCAAAAGGAGATTTCAAGCAAAACAGTTGAAGGATAGAAGAGAGGAGCCCAGGATCAGGTTCAAGGAGCATTGGCTGGTCTCAGCTTATGTAAGTTGACTAGTTTTAAGTAATAAAGAGAATTCTTTTCCCTTTACAATTCATGAACTTTTTATGATTTGATTAGTTTATGTTTGATTTCTAACCCGTTAGTATAGAAGTAGCATGCATGCATAGTTGTTGCTTGTCTTGGATGCAGGTAAGCTTTGGAAGGAGTATTGCGAATGAGTAATCAAGCACAATGGAGGATTGACATCAAACGCCGGATACGAGGTAGGTTGATCTTTCCATGCATTTAATAAGAAAAGGGGATTTAAATCAAGGGATGTATGTAGAAAGTAGTTTCTATTTGGTCATTATCTACATGCAAAGTCTGAACTCTATTTGCTAGTCCGTAGGGAGATTTTCCCAACAACAGCCTGCAGTTCATCCCCCCACAGTGCTACATGTCGTTTAAGTCTAGAACAACATGTTTGACTTTATTGTCTTCCTCGACATCCTCATAGTCGAAGTGTTTTTCTAGATCTCTAATCTAGTCTAGAAGCTCTTCAATGTCTAGGTTGCCTTTGTACATTGGAATGTCCATTTTGTCCCTAGCACCTATCCTTGCAACAACCCTGAATAGGCGTTCTTATACATTATATTTGACTGCAACTTCTTCTCCTTTATTTTTAGCTTCATTTTCACGGCCAGCTTCGCTGATATCCCCAATGTCAACTGTTCGCCTCTATGTTGTCTCCATAGAATCAAGTCTGAAACGTAATTGATGCATTTCTCTTTCCACTGCTGGATCAGGGATGGGCCTTTCTCTTCTTCTTGGTGGCATGGCTGTAAAATTCCTCTTTTCTCTCTACTGTAGAAACCAAATAATTTTTTCTGGGCTCTGATACCAAAACTGGTGCAGACCTCCTACACTCAGGTTGAGATCCACGCAAGATCTTCTCTAAACCTCAGCAAGGGCTAACTGAACTCCTAGTTTAAGCCCACAAAGGATTTTGGGTATCACGATTTGGGAACTTTGAATACAATGCCACAGCCCTTGGAAATATCAGAAACCTAAAATTGTGAATGGGCTTAAGGTGTAAGCCCCCTCTTTAGCCCATTTTCTAATAGGACCACAGCTAAGCCTTAATGCAAGCACCTTTTGCAACTCTCGAGTTCATGAGTTGGAACGCCAACCTCTCGTGCTCTTCCCTTGTGAATCCCTGAAACGTGATATGTCCATGAAGGTTGAATCCACCCAAAGCGACAGACGCATGGCACTTGTCACCTCTGTTTACTTCGCTTACAGAGTGGGTCCTTGCCACCTATTCACATGAGTCTTTGTCTTTCACAACTTGAGAGAAAAATGAACAACCATTCCTCTCACTCTACAAATCCCTGACTCTGAAATCATGCCTTCGATGAAATCGATGGTTGTGTGCCTCCCTCGATCCAATGACCCTCATTGTATCAGGATATGATGGTCACTATCCTTATTGAGCTTAAGAGTGTTGAAAGACACTCGGTCTTAATCCTTCCACCATTCCACAAGATCCCATGGCTCACAGAACTTTGGCACTTCCTCTTGAAGCGATTCCACCATTCAATTCAACTTCTCTAGCACTTATGGCCAAATGAATTGGCATCCTCCCTCATGAACTTGACTTCTATGAGATGATTTCGACCTCCACCACCCTTTGAAAATCTCATAGGTTCTATCCCTTTTGAGCTTTCGCTTGTGAACTCAAGGCTTCCAAAAGGGTCCCTGCACGCACTCCTTGCAGAAAATTTCAAATAACCTCTGGTTATTTGGGTCTGCGAATCTGTGCACCTCTTGCAACAACAGTCTCTCAATATCCCTCTTGAGTTGGTAAAATCCTAGACCTCACTCAACCTGCGCACACCTTGCATGACTCTTAAGCTAACCTTTCACTTCGGCATGTAAAAACAAAATTTGAATCTCCTCTGAGATTTCTGAGATGAAACTCATAGCCTGGTCGATGCACTCCTTGTGGAACCTCCACTACACTCTTTGTAGGATTTCTTAGAAAGAGAAACAACTGAAACTCATTCTCCCCTTGTCCATAATTCAAACATTCAACATAGAATTATAGAGCATACACACATAGATTTCATTGAAATAAAATGCACACAGAGAATATAAACTAGCCTGCAACATACCATTCATCAGGTGGTTTTAACAACCATAACAAACACATAGATTGGAATCAAAGATTTCTTCTATTAATTCCAGTGCTCCTATACATGGTAAATAACAACAGCTAGAATGCATGAAATTCTTTGTTCTCCTCTGCATCTCTACAGATTACAAAATTCTGAATAATAATGAGTTATTTTCAAGATACAAGGTGAGAGTGTCTATCATCCGTTTTCCCTCCTATGCTCCTAAATTGTTTAATTTATTAAATTAAACCTACCTACTTGCATTAAAGAGACTTAAATTCCTATTACATCCAAGGATAGGAACATATGCTCCAAAATCAGTTTGTATCTTCAGATATAAATGCAACTGCACTTTCCTCCTATCCATTACATTAATGCTTCAGATTTTAAATTTCAAAACGTTTTCACAAAAACATGTTCAAATTACATTTGTGCATCCAACTGTCTCTTTGGCTAGGCGCGTGCTTTGGCTTTCAATGATGCTCCTACATCAAATATGATGTTTCTATTGAACATCCTTGTGATTATGAATATGGGATGTGGCATATGCACTTTGATGGTGCATGTTCTAGTGAAGTCAATGGAGCAGGAATTGTATTATACTCTCATGTTGGTAAAATTCATAATTTTTACTACATACTAGAATTTGTCTATACCAATAACATTACTGAATTTGAAGCCTTGTTGTTAGGAATTGAAAATGATTACAAATTAGGATGTTATCATCTCACTGTCTTTGAAGATTCAGAACTTGATGTCAATTTGGTAAGGAAAATATATAATCCTACTAACAAGTTGTTGAAAAGATACACCCAGGTTGTTTGGGATTTAATAAAAAATGAAATATCTTTTAACATCACTCACATCAAAAGGGAATTGAACTCAATAGCTTATAATTTGGTTGTTTTTGCAGCCTATCCTACATGGCATTTATGCCTCAAAGACTTGATTACACATTTTTATCTTTATATCGACCTCATCTTTTTTATAATGTGGAATCATGGCAAGTCTTCCATGATGATGAAAGAATTTGTGTTTTTTTTATAGAATGATCTTTATAGGACAAAGGAAATCATTTCACTTGAAGATAATAAAATTCGTAAAGGGATTACTCCTCTTGAAAGATCATTCTCAACCAATGATGTTAGCAACAAGAAATACAATAAAGAAGAGGAGTCAAAGTGGAAAATAGGAGATATCATTCTAGTGAACATTGGAACTCAAGAACATCCCAAGGTTTTAAAAATAGGAGCCCAATGTTCTGAAGATGAAAAGTGAAAGTTCATGGAATTATTCCATGAATTTAGAGATGTCTTTTCCTGGTCTTATGAGGATCTTCGTGGTTTTGATCCTAGTGTCATCCAACATGCAATTTTGATTAAAGAAGAAGAAAAACCTATTAGGAAAAAAGAGAGGCCCATAAATCCTGCT
>JASDQU011442357.1:4837-16668 GCA_032191745.1 Picea mariana | reverse complement strand
TGTTATAAATACTTCTATTGCTGATATAACTGCTGCAAAATAGGGAAAACAAGCTTAACTTGTTGACCCACTTGATATATTGCTTTTCATTTCGATTTTTCTTGTGTCTCGGGTAGGTACAATCGTCGGGCTAAGAAACACATCCTTTGGGGCAACATTACTTGGTCAACAAGGCATATCCCTTTTCCTCTCTCTCCACATTTCACTCCATTTAGATTTGACCTCTAGGGTCTCCACTTACATCTCTATCCATCCCCATATCATTCCCCCCAGGGTCACTAAGATCACCTCCATAGAGTGACCTAGTCACCCTTGAAGTGCAAGACCTACATCGAAGTGACATTGGGTGTAGGATTCACAAGTTGTAGCACTTGCTTTTGTGGTTGGGTAAGACTTTTTCCAACCTACAACTTGTGTGCTATAACATTTTGACGTTGTTTCTAGGGAGGATTTTGAATCCTCTTCATTCCCTAAATGACACTTTTGGCAAGTCTCTTTCTCAAATCCTTCACCCCGAGCTTGCCTGGTGACTCCACTCCAAGAACCTACTCATTTCCTTTGACAAAACTTCTTCAAATTTTGTCTGGTGACTCCACCTTTTTCTAAACCCACCTACCATTACTTACATTTCCCCTGCTTCCCCTTTTCATCCTTTGATGAGCCTTTCTCTCCCCTGGAAATTCCTTTGAGGTGTTATTCTAGTCGATAGGACTATGGCACATTGGAATCAACCAAAACATCTCCATTTCTCATGGAAGGAAATTTTGTAGATGGAAAGGGGAAGAACTGATGAAGAGCTAATGAAATGAGTAAAAGAGTTATGGTATGAATCTGCCGAAGACGAAGCCCTCACAGAGGAAGAGGTGCTTGAAGAACATGATTATGAAGAAAGCTTCCAAAAAAATCCTGATGAAGCTTATCACGTTGAAGATTCTGAGGAGGCATTTAATGATGATGAAGTGCTTTCACTTAATGATCCAGATGAAGACATCTGAGCCACTATTCCTCCTACACATCAAGAGGAGAACACTATGATTTATGACCCTTCCAAGGATCTTGATGACATCTTGTTCCATGATCCTAGAAGTGAAAGAGCACTATAAGAGTCCTTAGATATAGATAAACATATTGACACTTTCATACAGATTGGAAAACGTGGATGGGACATGGCCCTTTTCACCTTTGATGGAGATCCCACTTACGATGTTGAGGGTAGCCCTCAAACAAAGTATTGGTCTCCATGCATATATGACTCAGATTTTTGGGATGGTGATGGTGACATGATCACAGATTTTCTCGATCCATTTGAGAATGACTTGTCACAACATCTTCAGGGTGATGCATATCCTTTTGGGGATGCATGTTTTTTCTATGAGGATTTTCAGACATCTTTGCCCTTGATTTTGGAAGAGTACCAAGACATAGCCATTTCGGGGCAATCATAGGTTCACTCTACGAAGTGAAAGTTTTTTCATCTTGGGGATTCTCAAGAAGATTCTCAGATGGAGAGGCAACTTTTTTCTTCTTCTAGACCTGATCCCATCCCATCCCCATTTCTTCCCCTCGAGTGAAGCATGGAGTATTATGGAGTTATATCACATATTGTCAGTATTCAGGGAGCAATGATTGTATTGATGAGGATGAATATGAGCCATCAACTACATATTCTATTCCACTCCAAATATGGATATATCGGGCTTGTGGCTATGCTTGCAGGTGAGAGTTCCAGGATGATCAAGATCATGGTTTCTCTTTTCAGTAGGATTTCCTTCCTCCCACCCATCTCCATGAGTTTTATTTCATGATTGATTATATGCTTATTTATGCTTATGATTACTATGTAGTGGACTTATCTTTGTTGTTTCACATGACTATGCACAAGGGGAAATGTCTTTGCCCGATGATCAGGTGGTTACATTGGTTGTACAATTTCACCTGACACCTTTGAGACTTGATATTTAGGGTCCCAGGACCCCAGGTAAGTAGGTAAGTCATCTTTCTTTTTTGCATCTTGCATTTTGTTTGCTCACATTAGTTTAGTTGCATTTCATTTTCATTTTTCTCTACTTGCATTATTGATTTCATCATCATATATGTATACTTAGGTAAACAAATTTGTCAAAATTTTCTTTTTCTAGCTTAGTTGGTATTGATTATGACCATATTAGAACAAGGATGAGTATGTCATCCTACACTTAATAGTTTGATGTTTCCTTGCAGGCACAAGTCTACTAGGAGATGTTGAGGTTCTCATGCACTCTACGACGAGCACATGTCCCCAAGTAGGAGCCATATGTTATCCCTATTTTGTGGATAATTAAGGAGATTATGTCTCGAGGCCCTTAGTTTGTAGATATGGATTGCCGAGAGACCACATGACCAACAATATCCTTTTTCACAACTAGAGACTCGCATTGTCACCATAGTGACCCAACACTTGGTCATCATCCACACTAGCTTTCCACCATAGGTCACTTGGGGTCTTTCTCCATGCGACACAAGTTAGGTATGATGGTGGGTATCATCTTAATATTTGAGGAATTCTATCTTGTGTATATGAGGATATTTTTGGTTATGAGACATTTGCTTTGGAAACTATGCCTTTTATCTTGTTTAAATGTTGGTGGTTGAGTTGGGGCACTCACGTAGATGGTCACCCTTAGGATGGGGTCTTTCTGGGAGCTTCCTTTGATGAGTCATCGTGTTGCTCTCAACCATACTTACCACTTTCCATCATTATTTCCCCTCATGACATTATCTCTTGGGATTTTGGGGTAGATTGACCCTAGAAGGGACCATTCCTCATTTCATGGGAAGAAGGGTGTGAAGGACTAGAGGGGATTTATCCGGAAAAATATAAAAGCCTAATGACAAAACATTCCAAAGACTTTGCCCAGGGGATCCTAAGAAAGCAATGAAAAGATTCTCCGCAAGAAAATAAGGACCCCATGAAAAGAATAAATAAATACGCTTAAAGGATCAATTGAGGATAGGGGGTCTCATCACGAGCCACACTATCATGTCCATGGGTATCTAATGGTATGAAATTACCTTTTCTGGCCATCACACCAAGGTAATGGATCTTAGTTGCATGGTTGAAGGAAAGGGGGTCTCATCACGATCCAACCTTCTCATTTCTGTGAAAGTACTTGTGGGTGACACTACTGATATCTGGTCACCACGCCAGGGTAGTGGACTCCAACTCACCCAATGCTATGTTGAAAGAAAATACAAAGAAATAAAGATAAAAGGTAATTTATGGGCTTGTAAAAAATGCATTATGGATGAAGGTCCAACACACCCTCCACAAAGGCACCCATAAATGAGATACTATGGACCCTTGTATATCATGAACCCCATGCCCATTGAGGACTTCCCCCATCCATTCCATTTCATTCACATGACTCAGATAGGGTTTTTCCTAGACTTAGGGGGTTTTATCCATTGAAAAGAAGTACCATGCCAACCCTCCCGCAACCAAACTTGGAAAAACATCTAGTTTATTAAGCACATGTTTGTATGATGTAGTCCTGGTATACATGCTTTAATGGATCTTTTATTGACTTGATTCAATCATCATGATTCTTTGACTTGAGGTCCTTGGAGGGCGTATCCATTTGTCTTGCAGGTACAGGTTGGTGGCCAGTTTTGGAAGAACAAGCCTAGCTTGGGCTTCCATGAGGGCATGAATCCCACATTATGGATGACATAGGCCCACATGCCAGATGATAGAGAGATGATTTAAAAGGCCTAAGAGACAACTAGATAGACCTATCCCACCCTTTGCTTGCCAAACGACTTTCCCAGAAGGGGAAAAACGTCACTCCCTAGGAGCTTGAGGCCACATTTGAGGGGCATATGGTGGTTGATGATGAATCATAGCATGACACATGGAATTTTGAGGTGGATGGGCTCTGAATGATTGTTTCATGATGTTTGGAAGCCTTACTTTACAACCCAGCTCCAACGACTTGCTCAATTTACCAAAACGTCCTCCTTCAAGGGATGATGTCACCTTTGTTTTAGGGTTTTATTTGTGCAAAAGTGAAATTAAAGAGAATTTTTAAATATTATCTTTGTAAAGGGGAAAGATTAGGGTTGGTGACCCCTAATGTTGTGGTCTACCCTATATTATGTGGACAAACTATTTTGGAAACTTTTTGTATAAATAAAGATCATAATATCTCATTTTAGAGACATAACTCTCCATTGTGAGAGGCTCTTGGACTGGAATTTTCTCTCTCTTTGGCTAGTTCCCTCTCTTGTGCTTCTATTTATGGCTATGTCTTGGTTATGGTTGATGGATATGGTGTGCTATCCTTGGAAGGATTTCTTCATTTCTTTTTTGGTGGTTAGTCTAACTTTTATTGTCTTTTAATGCTTGAAGGTGCTATTTATTTCATTGTATTATCATTTGTACAAGTTTAAGGTTCTATTTTCTTGTTTTAATGCTTGAAGGTGCTATTTATTTCATTGTATTATCATTTGTACAAGTTTAAGGTTCTATTTTCTTGAGCCAAGTAGGGAGTATAAGGGCATACACCCATACTTGTGTTTCCACCATTTTATTGCTACTGGAATATTGCTTCATAAGGGTTTACTAAGAGGAGTATAAGTGCATACACCATCCTAGTTAAAACCCTAGCTAAGCGAATCTTGCCTTGGGGAGTAAAAGGGTTTACACCCCAATGAAGTATCCTATCTATATTCTTCACTTTATATTGACTCCATTAACCCTTTCTTAAAGGCACTAGTCATTTACTTACTGCATGGGAGAAATAAATTGTTGCCTTGGTAAACGTACAAATTTCAAGTTTTGAAGTTGTCTCTTTTGGATAACGATCTTGATGGCTTGGGGATTCATCCTCCCTTAGGGCATCCTATTTATCCCACAAATTCATATTTCTGTAGTAAAGATAACCTACAACCATTAGGGTGGCTTTAAACTCTAACCCTAACTGCTAATATCTCACAAACTAACCCTAAACTAATCCTCTAACTTTGCTAGTTTTACCTACTAACCTAGGTGCATCTATTGGGATAGATTTTGGAAATTTTTGATGGTCATATTTGCTGTTGTACTTCATTGAATTCTACAACCATAAGGATGATATGATGCTGCATAAATTTACTTTTATGACAACCATCTTTATTCATTCTTGAAGTGCTATTTTCGGTCCACATTGGTTACTAGTTTTATTGTTGACATTGCTAACTAATATAGACATTTTACTTGCTGATTTGGATGTAATCTATTGCTGATATAACTGCTGCAAAATAGGGACAACATGCTTAAATTTCTGATCCACTTGATATATTGCTTTGAATTTGGATTTTTCTTGTGTCTCGGGCAGGTACAATCATCGGGCTAAGAAACACATCCTTTGGGGCAACATTACTTGGTCAGCAAGGCATCTCCCTTTTCCTCTCTTTCTACATTTCACTCAATTTAGATTTGACCTGTAGGGGCTCCACTTCCATCTCTATCCATCCCCATCTCATTCCCCCTAGGGTCACCAAGATTGCCTCCTTGGAATGACCTAGTCACCCTTGAAGTGCGGGACCTACATCGAGGTGACATTGGGTGTATGATTCCCAAGTTGTAGAACTTGCTTTTGTGGTTGGGTTGGGCTTTTACCAACCTACAACTTGTGTTATAACAACCTCAATAGTAATTGGTCTACAAAAATTGACATCACAAAAGGTTGATGATTGGAAGAGTCAGTTTTGGGCACCCTTGCATGATGGTAAGGCTCATCACAGAGATTTCAGACACCCTTGCTTTAGCTAGGCGCATCATGAACATGTTAGGCACCCTTTCTTAATCTAGGCACACTATAGACCTTGTCAGCTCACACTAGTTGGATGCACCAAGAGAATCTTAGAAGGGAACCTAGAAAGGGATTGAAAAGTAGTGGTTATGGAAAATGAACCCATCCAATACTTAAGTACAATGCATGAAAAACAAGATTAACATAGAGAACTTGAATGAATTTTATAGACTTGAGTGCTTTGACTACATGTGGACCCAAGGAGTTGGGTGCTCCACACTTATGGGTTGCGATGGATGGTAGAAATGCCTTCAATAATAAGCATCCATGGAGCATAATTTTAGGAATCACGCATTCAATGCACATCCACTAGGCACATATATATTGAGCACACATCTATTGGATGTAACTGTTGGGCACACCTTTGTCTGACACACTTTTTGGGCATGTGGAATTTTTTTATGTAGCATCATTAGACATTGGATAGTAGGTGGATAAGTCATGAAGGAGGTAGAGGCACCATCAACCATAGTCGAAGTTGGCGATGTGGGAACTTGGGTCCACTTAGGCTTGGAGGGGCTTGCAAGTGCAAGATGAGTCTTGTATAAATAATGGATTCCTCAAGTGCTAACACTTCAATCATCCATTGGTCATTCAAAAGAGGTGTACATGAGATTTATGATTATGCTAAGTCTAGGGTTAGCATAATAGGGAAAATTGCACTAGATGAGTGAGAAGAAGAAGAAGATAGGAATTGCAGGTGGTAGGCTTACTATCACTTCAAGGGTTGGATTTTGCAAGTTTCTTTAGTAGTAGGAAGAAGGAAATATTGCCTTAGAATAATTGTACATTTGTAATATAGTTGCAAGTAGAAGGATGCAACTCCCTTGTTGTATATTTGTAACATTCTTCATCTAAATAAAGTTAAGGCACCTTCCTTGGGTGGCATCTATACATGTATTTTGTGGAATTTTTTATGTGTTGGATGTTACCATTCCTTGCTTTGATTTGTGTTGGATAAGTATTGAAATATTGGAAAGTGTTAAAGTATTGTTGGGATGTTTTAAAGGGCATGGTTGGATGTGTGCCTATTGTTGAATGAACTTGCTTGAGTAGGAATTATTTGCATTGAACAAATTGTAGCTTAAGGAAAAGTTATGGACAAACCTTATGTGAAGAGGTGTAGTCTGGTTGTAGTGGGTAGAGGCTATCCAAGCCACTGCAATCGAGGCAATCCAGTGTCTAATGACCTCAAGTGCCAAAATAGACTTGGGAGAAACTCAAGATTATGAAGAAAAAATCAGGCAGACTATAGGTCTATGATAGGTGGTATCAGAGCATACCCTTCACCACTTTCTAATGGAAAGGTAGTATCATATTTGATTCTAAGACAATTTTGGTGTTCTTTACCACTATCACTTCTAAGACAAGTGACATTAGAGCATTCTTCATCACATTGGAATGTACTCGAGGTAAAGAAACAAACTTTGGGAAAAGTTGATAGACAACAACAAGAGTGACTTGAAGACTAGAAAACATAGACTTAGTGCCTTGTTTCAACATGTAGTCAAGATAATTTGTCTACACACAATGGTGAGTTCTCTTGTTGTTTCAGGAATGTTGCAAGCTTGGGGTAACAAAGGGAACCAAGTCTTTGAGACTTGGCCAAACTTTTCAAATGTGCTTATAGGKTCGATTAATTTATGGTTTGCGACATGGAAAACACAAAGAAAGAGTTATTGAAGACTAATATGGAAGTCRTGRMCATGGACATGGAACATTGTGATCAAGAAATCYGTYAGTTGTACTAGGAACATGTGGCAAAGATGGAGCATACTAGTGCACATGATGAAACTTTGGGTTTAGAAGTTGTAGAATTTGATAGTCCAAGTAGAGACTTGGGAATTTTGTAAGTTAATATTGTTCAATGGGAAGGATGACCAAGATGACATCAACATTACAACAAGGAAGCAATTGGAATTGCCTAAGTCTAGAGGTAAGGATGTTGCTTGTTTCCATTATTACCAAAATCATTTTTCCATGGATTTTCCTTTGAAGAAGAAGTCCAAGTGCAACCAACCTTGAAGGTGAATCCAACATCCTTGGGATCATCCCATGTACAACATACTTCAAAGGAAAAATTGGAGGTTTTGGGTGCCTTAACAATAGGTTTGGGAAAGTTCGTGGCAAAAGGTCAAGAACATGGTTTTCAAGGTGAAGACATGAATGGTGTTTTTTTTTTGAATGCAACTATGATTGGGTTGAATGTGGAAACCTTAGTAGAAATTGGTGCAAACCACATATTTATTAGTGAATCGATCACTACAACACTTCATTTTAGACTTGAAAGTAGCAAGGCCACATTCAAGGTGGCGAACTCAGTAGTGAAGCTAGTAGCCAAAGTAGTTAGTTGTATACATTTAAAGGCTGGGGAATGGTTCAGTAGTTTGGACTTGACAATGGTTCCATTGAATGAACATACAATCATCTTGAGGCAAGAATATTTCAATCTTACAAAAGTAGTTCATGTTATCAAAGGATTTATACTTGTGAAAATCCCCAAATCTTGTGTAACTATGGAAGAAACTACCACTGTCACCTAAGTAGAATCTTCCCTCGTTTTAGTGATGGAAGAGGTACATCACAAGGTAGGCTTACCTAGTGACCTCAAGGGATCAAATAGAAAGAAATTTCCAAGCCTACTGCCCCTATCTTGATCACATGTTAGTTTGTCTAGGTCTAGGAAGGAGAAGAGAAGTTGCAAGGAAATTGTTCATTGTTGTTGGAACAATGAACCATTTGCATCATATATTTGACAATTACCAAGCTAAAGCATGCAAAAATGACCTCTTTAGACACTAGACACATAAAATTGCATTGTATGTTGTAAATTATAACAGTAACCAATTATATAACAACAATAAATGATTTTCAACAACAACAAGAAACAATGCTCAAAAACACCACAATTGACCATGAAAAGTAAGCATAAAATCAATAGATTATTATCCAATTGATAGAGGTAGTTTTCGAACAAGTTAAGCCACTTTTAGATAGGTGTTTGCAACAAATTAGTGTAGTTTTTAGTGGATGTAGCAAAATTTTATAACACCAACAATAAATATCGTGATTTTTCTAGAGTTAGGGTTAGCAATGTTAGTAGGATGCTTGAGAGAATAACAGAAGTGATTTTAACAACTACTTTCACCACAAGAACACTCTTAGATCAGTATGGTTGTCTTTCTAGGGCCTATGGAGTCTCAAATGCATTAAAATTGAAGATTTATCTAGATGAAGCAAAGAGGTAGAGTCTAAACTCTAAGGTGCAAGCATATTTGGGCCTTAGGCTTTAGACTTTAAGGAAAATTATATCTAGGGTGGAAGCACGTTTGGGCCCTAGATGTCATTTTCCCCTTCTTGTATCTTAAACTAAGTCAAAGATCAAATGTCAGGGTTAAAACCTTAAAGTGCAAGCACTTTTGGGCTTGAAGCTTCTATCCCTAGCAAGGATGTTTCAAAAACTTGGACAGATAAAACTTTATGAGGAAAAGAAGCACTTATTTCTTCCTCTTAGGGTTTCAACAAAACTAGATTACTTGTAATAAAATATCTATTTCAYAATTTACATCAATAAGAGACAATATAATTATAGAAAATTACTTCATCCAAGAAATCAAGAGCTTAAAACCCTAATTACATAAATATCCATCTAAAATGAGCAAAGCATCCAAAAGAGACCCTCMTTCAATCATARCACGTAAGAGAAAATGACCAATAAGGATGAAATGATGAACTTCTTTAAGAGTGTTCCCCCACAAATGTGAGGAGTGATCATGAGAAAATKAAATCTAGTGATAGCCTTCATTTTCTCATGATMTATCCTAACAAATTTGTCCACATAACATGACATGTTCATTTGAAGTGGGGCAAACCACCCATTTAGCCTTTACAAAATGTAAAAAATGCAAAAAGATACATCATAATGGCCACACATGTGTGATGTCAAGCCCTCCTAGGCTAGGAGGAGGCCTCCAAAGGCCATGTGGCAGCATCACATGGTGGAGTAAATGGTAATGACATGTCTCCTCACCATGATCATGCCAAATCATCACTAGTACCCCCAACTATCCATCAAACCCTAACATCATGAAACCTTAGAAGATGATKTCATCATCAAGAGAGGGCCAATGCCTAGGATCTAGGGTGCTGCATCCAGGGTAAAGGAGGTTGCATCTCATATCTGAGTGAKACATGGCTGTCTACTACTACAATGTCCTCAATCCAATGAATAATAAGGCCTGAGGTACCATGCCCAACATATGGGCTTCCAACCCATCTATGTGTCATCATTGTCAAATTTTCTTAAACCAAACCCATTTGTCCATCATCCAAGGTTCCAAGGATGTGAGAGATGATATCTAAAGGTGGTGAATCACTGGGTGACTCACTGCTTTGCATCACACGTGCCAAATTCTTGCAATAAAGGCAAAACATCCTGGTACAAGCCCAATATGTCCCTCAAAGAACCAAGTCAAGGCCATCCAAAACAAAGCGTAGCATAAGACAAGGTAAGCCATTGTTCACAATAAATATTATTCCTTAAATCATGCAAAGTAAGTTGTCACTTAAGATGTAAGCCATGTAAATAATTCACCTCCGTATCCCCTTCATGGATCACACCAACCCAAGACCTCATGTGAGTTGGCAAGTTTAAATATGGGAGGGCCTTCATCCAAGCCTATTAGGTGTGCCAACTTAGACAAGAAATAAAAATATCTAGGTAGAGGGATAGGTTATGTTATTGCGATATTTGTACTTCTGCCAAAGCCCCAACACAAGTCCCCAAATACGTGTAACTACAAGAAATCCTACCACTGTCACCTTAGTAGAAGATCCCCACGTTTTAGTGATGGAGAGAGGTCCACCACAATAGAGGCATCCCTAGTAACCCCAAGGGATCAAAGTAACATATAATGTAGCTAAGCCTACCACCCCCTCTCTTAGTTACCTAAGTCAAACGTCTATGTATCTGAAATTGAGGCAATATGAAGTGTTTCAGGTACCTTCCATATATATATATATATATATTGATTTCTGAGTACCAATATGCAATATAGACCTTAAGAGATAATAGACAGATGAAAATTATTCAATAATGATATGAAATTGCAACAAGACAACAATTTACAACAACAATTATAACTTTGTAACAACACCAAGAAAATTAGATCAGAATTGCATGAAACTACAGTGTAAATTTAGCATAAGTCCAATAGAACAATTTCTAACTATTTCAAGCAATTTCTGAGTGAGTTAATCTAATGTTAGACTAGTGGATGCGACAAACTTAAGAAAATTAGATGGTTGCAACAATGTTTTTCAACAACAACAATATAGTTAGTAGACTAAGTTAAGCTAGAGTTAGAAGAAGTTAGTGAATTCCTTAGAGAATGATGTTTGAGAGTTTGTTTGATCAAATCCATTCACAAGAGTAGTGATACTAGTGCCTTTTGGGCTATGGAGTCATTTCAAACAGCACTATATATGTAACTTGGAGAATAATGATAGCAATATCCAAGGAAATGGGATGAAATTTAAGGCACTAGCACCTTATGGCCTTAAAATTCAAGCCTTATGAGAGGAATTTGCTAGAGTGCAAGCACTTTTGGGCTCTAGCAAATTATTTTCCTTCCTTAGATTCTTTAAATTAATAGAAACAAGCTTCTAGAACCAAACTCCTAAAGTGAAAGCACTTTAGGGATTTAGGAGTTTACCCTAGATGATATTTCCTTAACAAATTAATGGATGGAATATCCTTTTGAGAGGAGGAAGCACTTATGCTCCTCTCTTAGGGTTTACACAAGCAATATACCTTCAATATGAACAAGTAAAATTCACCATAAGCATTCAATACATGAAATGAAATTGTAGATTTTACTTACTTCACCGAGATTAACCAAGCACAAACCTTAATTTGCAGAAAATTCCACCAAGAATGAGTCAAGAAACATCCAAAACTTTCCCTCTAAGAGATAACACACTAGTAAAAGAGCCAATTTT
>JASDQU011442356.1:23464-39643 GCA_032191745.1 Picea mariana | reverse complement strand
GGGGGGTGGGGTGAGGCTCGAATTAGAGGCATGAGTGCATGGATTTACAACTGAACTTAACTCAGCGACCAGATTTAGAACTGAACATTAACTCAGCAACCAGATTTAGAACTGAACTTTAACACTTCAGTTAGGAACTCGCCCTTGACATGATATGCATGTGAACTCCTTAGCATGCACATGACATGCATGTCATGCATGCAACATGCAACTAGACATGCATGCATGCAACATGTGACATGCAACATGCAACTAACTTGACAACTTTGACTTTTTACAACTTGACTCTTTACAAAGCAATTCAAATTTCTTCATGGTGGAAGGTGTTACACGTGCCAACGCACTACATCAATACATTTACATCATTCGCAATATCAGGAAGATTGTTTGTTTCTAGCTCATAGGAATTTTATGTTCAACCTAACTTTTGCTAGATGCCTTGACTTTTGCTCATGGCTCACAAGGCTTGACTAGGCTCATAGAGGTTGTACGTTCCCCCTGAATTTTGCACTAGTTTGTCTATGCTCACAAAGGTTGTACGTTCCCCCCGACTTTTGCACTAGACTGTCTATGCTCACAGAGGTTGTACGTTCCCTCTGACTTTTGCATTAGACTTACATCTTGACTTTTGTCTTAGACTTACAAGGCTTCTACCTTTGCCTTGGCTTGACTCACAATATCATATAGCATCTCATTCGTCCTGACTTTTGGTTTGACTCACAGAGGTTGTACGTTTTCCCTGGCTTTTGTCAATACCTCACAAGACTGGTTGATTCTCCAAATCTCCCTGGCTAGCCTCAGGGTGGACCATATGGCCTCTCATTGGAGAATGACTGTATATGCTGCCAAATTTAACAACATAATATTATTCTTTAGGGTTTTGTCTTGGTCTAATACAATATTGATACAACAAGAATATCTTCCAAAGCTACTCAAACTTCAACACTCCCTCTTAGAAAGGAAGATATTCTTTTGGCCCGATCATCAAGACTGCTTCTGCACTTCTGTACACTTGACCATTGACTTGTTGACTTTTGACGAATCTATATTGAAGAAGTTTTGTAACCACGTCAACATCCAGGGTCTCATCATCCATCCGAGCTTTATGTCATCACGGGGCTTTAACACGCCATCTCACACAAAATCTGGCATCTAGTTCATAAAGAACTAGTAACTCATCAACTCATACCAAATCTGACATCTAGTTCATAAAGAACTAGTAACTCGCCAACTCACACAAAATCTGGCATCTACTTCATAAAGAACTAGTAACTCGCTAGCTCACACATAATCTGGCATCTAGTTCATAAAGAACTAGTAACTCGTCAACTCACACAGAATTTGACATCTAGTTCATAAAGAACTAGTAACCTTTGGTTGGCACACCAGGCAACCGGTCCACAGTGACCAAGCATCTAATCACAAGGATTAGGCGATGTAGTGTGCACACACTACCCATCTAGCCCAAGGCTAGGAAACACCTCCAACCACACAGGTTGGCCCACCAGCTTGAAAAGCTGGGTAACTTGCCAGCCCCAAAGGCTCGACATCTGCTGACCTTGTGCGAGGTCATGCTGACTGGTGCCACTGTCACATGCTGATGTTGCTGCCCTGGAATCACATCTGTAACTCATCACTCCCTCTTACTAGGGAAGTCCTCTTGGACTACACCAAGCTTGTCTCTGAAGTACATAAACTTCTCGCTCGACAGAGGCTTGGTCAACACGTCTGCTATCTGCTCATCTGTAGCGACATATTGGAGCTTCACTGCTCCCTTGTGTACCATATCTCTGATGTAATAGTATCTGATCTCGATATGCTTGGACTTGTCATGAAACACTGGGTTCTTTGACAACCTCACACAACTCTGGTTGTCACACCAGATACAAGTTGCCTCTAACTTGAGATCAAACAATCCTATAAGCAACTTTCGAAGCCACACCGCTTCGCTGCTAGCTGAACACGCTATTATATACTCTACCTCATCCATACTGAGCGCCACACTAGTCTGCTTCCTGCTAAACCATGAGATCATAGCTGATCCCAAACTGAAGCAACATCCAGATGTACTCTTCCGATCTGCAACATTGTCGACTTAATCTGAATCAATAAAGCCTTGTAGGCTTATCTCACGATCCGATACATATTTGAGTCCATAATCAATTGTACCTTTAAGGTATCTCATCACATGTTTTGCTGCAATCAAGTGAACACCTCTCGGCTCCACGATATACTAACTCAATGTGTTCACCGCAAAACATATATCTGGCCTCTTGTTCGTTAAGTACATCGACGAACCAGTCATCTGTCTATAGATGGTGGCATCCACTGTCTTTGAAGATGTATCACTCAATAACTTCAGATTTGTCACCATTGGTATAGGCATGGCCTTACAATCCATCATTCCGAATCTCTTCAGAATCTCTATAGCATATTTTCCTTGGTTAAGGAAAATCACACTCGGTCTCTGCCATACCTCTAGACCTAAGAAATAATGCATCATACCCATGTCTTTTATCTCGAATTTTGTAGCAAGCTTCCTCTTACTTTCAGTGATGAGCTTCTCGTCTCCTGTTAAAAAAGGTCATCCACATATAACAGTAATATCATTGGTCCACCATCCACAACCTTGTAGTAAAGGTTGGAATTTGCTTAACTCTTGGTAAAGCCCAAGCTCATTAGGAAATTGTCAATTCTACCATACCATGCCCTGGGTGCTTGCTTCAATCCATACAAGGCTTTCTTCAATCTGCACACATGTGTTTCGAAACCTTGTGGTTGCTCCACATACACTTCCTCTTCTATTACGCCGTTTAGAAAAGCTGTCTTCACGTCCATCTGGTGTACCTTCCACTTCATCACTGCAGCGATCGCAAGTATAGCTCTAATCGAAGTGTATCTCTCTACAGGAGCAAATGTCTCCTCATAATATATTCCTTCTTTTTGGGAGAAACCATGTGTCATGAACCTTGCCTTGTATTTCTCGACATTGCCATCTGCTGAATGCTTCGTCTTGTAAATCCACTTAGAAATTACTACCGTTTTCTCTTTCGGTTTGGGAACCACATCCCAAGCATCATTCTTTACAATGGATTGGTATTCTTCAATCATGGCATCCTTCCATTCTTTCTTCTCTGTAGCCTCTTCATAACTGGCAGGCTCAACATTAATAATGTCACTCAACAATGCCACAGAACTAGAGTATGGTCGTGGTCTCTTGTTTTCATTGAAGGATCTACCTGGAGCACCATACTTCTTTGCATCCTGAATAGTTTCTCGAGCCCAAGCTGGTCTTCTCTTCTTAGTATTCATCTCTCGGGATGATTCTGCAGGTTTATATGGTTCTTCCATGTCATGATTTTCTAGTACAACATCATCACCTGCATCTGTATCTGCAACTCTCGGAGCTTCAGGTTCCTCATCATGGACCTCATCTGAATGATTCTGTCTCGATCTACTAAAAGCTGTATCCTCATCGAAGGTGACATCTCTGTTAGTCTCAATTTGTCGGTGACCAGGGATGTAAACTTTGTATGCCTTCGATGTCTCACTGTGTCCAACAAATATGCCCTTCTTGCCTGAAGGGTCCAACTTCGATCTCTTGTCCTTAGGGACATGCACATATACTTGACAACGAAATATCCTCAGGTGGTTGACCTCTAGCTTTTCACCTGTAGACATTTCTTTTGGTGTCTTGGTCCCAAGTACACGGCGGGGGCTTCTGTTCTACACATATATTGCAGTCCTGGTTGCTTTTGCCCATAGATGCATCGATAAATCTTGATCATGAATCATGGCCTTCACTGCTTCCATGATTGTTCAGTTCTTTCTTTCTGCCACACCATTCTGTTGAGGATTGTAGGGAGTAGAGAGCTCCATATTAATCCCAACTTCTTTGCAGAATGCCTTGAATTCATCTGATGTGAATTCTCCTCCATTATCTGACCTTAAGATCTTTATCTTCTTCTCAAAAAGATTTTCAACAAGTGCCTTGAATTCTTTGAACTTGTTGAATACTTCACTTTTAGCTTTGAAAAAATAAATCCAAGTTTTACGTGAGAAATCATCAATAAATGAAACATAGTATACATACCCGCTAAGTAAAGCGGCTGACATTGGTCCACACACGTCTGAATGTATGATGTCCAAGGCTCCTTTGGCTTTACTATCACTACTTGGAAATGGTTTTTTCACGTGCTTTCCTTGTGTGCATCCCTTGCATATGCCTTCATGATTGACTTGGATTTCTGGCAAACCTGTCACCATCTTGCTCACGATTGGTATTGCTTTGTAATGTATGTGAGCAAATCTTCTGTGCCATAGCTCACTTGGAGTAACTGTGCTCTGTACTAATGTTGAGTTTGAATGTCCCTTCAATTTGTATAAGCCTCCTTCTTGAACACTAATAACCACAACATCATCAATAGACTTTCCTTTTGGCCACATGAGAACTTCACCATCAATGAAAGCAACTCTGAATCCTTTCTCATCCAAAGCTGAGATAGAAAGGAGATTCTTCTTCAAACCAGGTACGTACAAAACATCCTTCATCTTCATAGGGTTTCCGGAATCCAATCTGTAAGATGCTTCTCCTACTCCTTTAATGGGATATACTTATAGTCATCACTGAGCTTCACCTTGTGAGGTGAATCCTTTTGAACTAATTCTGAGAAAGAATCTTTGTAACCTGTCATGTGCTTAGAAGCACCATTATCAATAAGCCATGTGTCACTTCCATGAGTGACTGTACCTGTAAGAGCTGATATCAATACATATTCTTCGCTTGAGTCATCTTCTTTGGCTCTCTCTTGATCAGGGTCATCATCTTTTGTGGCATGAGCATGATGTCTTTTATACTTTCCGTTTCTGACTTGACCTTTAGAGTTGGGACAATTTATTGCAATGTGTCCCATCTTCTGGCAGATGTAGCATCTTTAATTTGAGAAATCCTTTTTAAACTTTTGAGTCTTTTGTAATCCATGAGGCTTCTTGTGTGAGTGAACTTCCTTCTTGCTCTTTCCTTTTCTTGCATGAGTTGCTAGAGCTTGATTTTCCTCATCGCCTAGTTTCTCTTCTCTTGCTGCCAATTTAGCTTCTTCCTGAGTGCAATTCTCCCATAGTTTGCTAAACTTTGTTAGCTTTCTTCTTGAACATATTCCTTGAATGAATGATTCCCAAGATATGGGGAGACCATTCAATGTAGTCATTGCCAATTTAGCTTCTTCGATCGTGTCTCCAATGGCTTCAAGCTGTTCTTTGATTTGAGACACCCTAGAGAAGTAGGATTGAATGGTTTCTGAACTTTGCATCTTCACATTCTTTAGTTGTGTCCTCAAGGTCATCTTCCTGTTGATATTCTTGCCTTCGTACAATCGTGATAGGGCATCAAACATTTGCTTGGGAGTTGTCAATGATGAGACACGAGGGATCAAATGATCCTTGATAGAATCAACAATGATTCTCTTTGCCTTAACCAGGTTGTTTTTTGTACTTTTCCTTGGCCTCATCTTTGTCTGGTTCTTGAACTTCTTCTTTGAAGAAATCTTCTAGATCATTCTCTTCCAGAATGAGCATCACTCTATACTTCCATGCTCGGAAGTTATCATCACCTTCAAGCTTCTCATCAAGCTTGGTACTGGGTGCCATCTTGTCCTTGAACGGTAATACAATAAGAAAAATGAAAACTTTTCAAAGAAATATTTTGAACTTACCAGAGAGTGTGCTATGCCAAAGTGAACTGCTCCAACTTCAATCTGCAGCTGCTAAGATGTTTTGATGAGGAAACCCTAATTTTTTCAAAATGAGAATTTTGGAATTCTGCTCTGAGCGAAAGATGCACCCTCTTTAGGCGAGCTCCTTGATGGCTTTGTCTTGATCAATGCCTTTCAAAAACTGAGAGAAATCACCTTCTAGGGTTTTATGCAGTTGCAACACAAACTGCAGTTTTTCCAATCTTCGTCAAACTGAAAATCTAAACCCAAGGAAAGATGCGCTAGGCTTAGGAGAGTCTTCCTATGGTCTTGTACAATGAAAATGGCTCCTTTTAGGCCCGCTCGGATACCATGTTAAAATTTCGCTTAAGCAGTTAAGTGTATTCAATATTCTTTAACTTTTAACAATTAGAACAATAGCTGCATGCATAAGGATCACTGGAAGAAAGACATCCACAATATACACAAGATTTATCCCGGGAAACCCTCTTGGGGGAGAAAACCCAACAAAGCTTCTTCAATATAGATTCATTGACAAGTACAATGTCTCTCTCAAGAGAGATCTCACCTAACAAAAGATAATCAAAAGATAGACCAGAAACCCTAACCAGAATAGGGTAGTGCACCACTAGACCAAGATAGTCCTGCAAGAGATAACCAAAACCCTTCACCAGAACACCCTTACTCTGTAGCTGCGTCTCCTCCTTAGACTTGCGCACTTTTCCTTGTGTGAGAGAGCTTGTATTGTGTGTCCTTCAAGTGAGGCGCCTAGCCCCTTATACATACAAGTTGAGCCACCCTTTAATTAGGTCAGGGCCGACTTGTATACTTTACCCTTTCTAATTTACAATTGACTTTTACAAAGGAACAATAGGGCCGACTTTTACAAAGCCACAATAGGGCCGACTTTACAAATATAACATAATATTATTCTTTAGGGTTTTGTCGTGGTCTAATACAATATTGATACAATAAGAATATCTTCCGAAGCTACTCAAACTTCAACACAGCGAAAGAGATCTCGACACCTAAGGGGATGCCCAAGTACCAGATGATCTCTCCAGGTCTATTAAACTTCCATTTCTGATTCAGCCAATGAGGAGGGTCATCTTGACCAACAAGCAAAACTTCTGTTTTTTCTTTTCTAACAAATACTCCAGCTGTTTCTGCAAAAGTGTACAAACATAATAGAGTACCCTCCATATATTGCTGAATCAGCTCAGGGGTTAAATCTGCAAAATGAACATTAAGAAGTGATTGTGTCTAGGTAACAATAAACCTCTGATTTTTCATTACACTCTAACAGCCTCTGGCTAATAACCAAGTGCATTTGCTGCAATCACAGAAAGAGGAGGGTTTTGGCTAGAGTCGATGTGAATAGTGTGTTTTCTAAGGATACTGTTCAATTTTTTTTTAAATTCTTTAAATTATATATGCTATGTACAGTTTTCCCATTTCCTAAAATTTTGAAAGTGACGTTTTGTAGCATTTTGGAATCTGAAACTGTTTGAATTTTCAGGGGATTGTGGTATATATACAAGCTATTTGTTTTGCTACTTACTTTAGTTTCCTCCTTTAGCATTCTCCCCTTATTCCTAGATTGTGTTGCATGGTTGCATAAAGTAGTCATTGGTAATGAGAGTTATTACGACATGGAATGAATGTTTTTGTGTATCATTATTAGTAGTAAGTAGTCCATCCTCAACAGGATGGGTTGTAGAGTTAAAGTTGGCTACTTGTGCAGGTGGAAGGGACCGTGTGTGTACAGAAGAATCCTAGCTTAAAATTATCTGCAATTTCTTTGTCAGGCTTCCTAGTTAAGATAAATAATCAAATTTAGTTGGTTTTTAAGGCACTGATTATGTACTGTTCTAAGTTTTAATATTTCACATGTTATTTCACAGATTGATAGGGTAAATCTGGAAATACAACAAGCTGAGCGTGACTATGATCTCAACAGAGCAGCTGAATTGAAGTATGGAAGTCTTATGTCACTACAAAAGCAACTTGTGGGTGCTGAAAAGGAGTTGGATGAGTATCAACATAGTGGGAAATCAATGCTAAGGGAAGAGGTAACTGGGAATGATATTGCTGAAATAGTCAGCAAATGGACTGGTATTCCCATATCCAAACTTCAGCAGTCTGAGAAAGAGAAGCTTTTGAAGTTGGATGTAGAATTGCATAAGCGTGTCATTGGTCAAGATCCAGCTGTGAAATCTGTAGCGGAAGCTATCCAACGATCTAGGGCTGGTCTCTCAGATCCTCATCGTCCTATTGCAAGCTTCATGTTCATGGGCCCAACTGGTGTTGGAAAAACAGAATTAGCTAAGGCTCTTGCATCTTATTTATTTAATACTGATGAAGCTCTTGTGAGGATTGACATGAGTGAATACATGGAGAAGCATGCAGTGTCAAGGTTGATTGGAGCTCCACCGGGGTATGTGGGTTATGAAGAAGGGGGACAGTTGACCGAGTGTATACGTAGAAGGCCTTATGCAGTAATTCTGTTTGATGAAATCGAGAAGGCACATACAGATGCCTTCAATATTTTACTTCAGATTTTAGATGATGGAAGGGTCACTGATTCTCAGGGTCGAACTGTAAGCTTCACCAACACTGTCATTATTATGACTTCGAATATTGGTTCTCAGTACATTCTAAGTAGGCTTGATGATGAACCTGGCTCAAAAGAGGAACTCTATGAGAGAATGAAGAACAGGGTTATGGAAGCAGCTCAAATGACATTCCGGCCTGAGTTTATGAATCGCATTGACGAGTACATTGTCTTCCAACCTCTAGACCGTGAACAAATTAACAGCATTGTAAGATTACAGGTATGTGGTATCAGTGATATGCAGACAAAGCTAACAAAAATGTTAATGAAAATTTCTAATTCTGCACTTAAAATGCGAACTGAAAATCACTAGCAATTGAAACTAGAAACTAGAACACCAAAAATCGTATCTATTTAAAATTTCTTGTTTTTTTGGTTATATTATTCACCACTGGAGGGATGAAATAATTCTGCAAGTATCGGCATTGTTGGGAAGCACGAAAGGGAATCCTTCCAGGTTCTAAAAGAGAAAGTTGTTCTGTCCCATATTTTCAGTAACTGGGTACAACCCCAACCATAATGGGTCTAACTTGGCATGTTTCCTGTTTTCATGAACTTTGTCCCACACAAGCACCAGGGCCCCAATATGGAATTCTTTGACAGTGGTCTTCTTGTTGAATGACCTCTTCACTAGATTTTGATGCATTGTAAATTTGTTTCTGGCCTTTTCTCTTACTTCCTCTAACCTCAACTAGGTATCAATCCTTTGCTGAATTCCAGTGGCCTTTCCACCCAAGGCTTTTTGAGATTGCTGATGAAGGTAGGAACAAATTGAAATTGGTGAGCAAGATGGCCTTCTTTTCTGTATGCTAGGAAATAGGAGAAATACCCAATGTTGGTTTAGGTGCGACCTTGTCAGTCCTCAAAGCTCACAACAATGCCTTATGCCAACTCCTTTGCTTATCATCCACAATTCTTTCAAAGATTCACATTAATTTCTTGTTTTAGGACTCTGTTGCACAGTTCATTTTAAGATGAATATCTTAAAATGATTCCCTTTTCAAGGGCTGATTCTATTAATGCAATAGATCTAAAGGCTGACACATTATGAAGAATCAAAACCATTGGGATTCTGAACCAACAGATAATATGTTCTTCAGTGAAAAAAATGACATCTTCAGCAGTAGCTTGCTTGGTTGGAACAACCTCCACCCATTTGGTGGAATAATCAGTGTCTCTTAATACATACTTGGGTGATTGAAATGCCCCTTTCCTTCCCTTTTCATTTAATCTCATTCGTCCTTGGATCCACAATATTTAGGTAGTCAACTTATGGTTGGGCATTGTTATTGCACAAATCTGCCCAGGCAAATTCGCCTAACAACTATAGGCAAACCATCTCTAGTCACAGTTGGAATCCTCTCTGTTTGGACTTGTACTTTTCCAGTCTCAGAAGGGTGTCCCTAGGGTGTGTATGCTGCCATCAAAATAATAAATCTGCAAAGAATTCCAAGATGATTAGCACACAGACTCACTCTTGAGCTGTCCATAAACAGTCAAGAGCGAGGTTAAACTTTAAATGTAATTGAGAATGGTAAAACTGAATTAAAAGGGAAATAAAGAACATGACAGCAATCTGAAAAAAAGGACAGCAGTTTGGAAATGAAAATCAGGGAAAGTAAAATTGTAAAACTGATGACAAATAGAACCCAAAAATGCTGTTTTTTTTCTTTCTTTTTCTTGCTTTTGCTTTATTTTTGTATGAGCCCAAAAAGCTCTTATTCTGGAATTTTGTCAGACGTGCCATGTTTGATTATCATAATCAAATGACCAATACAACCATGCAGACAAGTGATTTATCCTGTGGGAAATATCAACATAGTCAACCCTCCAGTGCAGCTAATCATGAAATCTGTTAAGACAGAAAGATGTATTCATGTGCTTGTTGGTCAAGCAACCAAGTAGATCTGCTGGTTGAAAATCAGAGGATGGTCCCTTACTAGTGATCAAGAAGAAAGTAGAAGAGCCACAATTCTTTAGTTCTACCTCTTGAAACACCTCCTTTATTCTCAACTAAACCAGATCATGACTAATCCTGATATCCAAGCAATGATCAGCACAAGGATCTTCTTGAATAAGAAAATCTGAATGCAAGATCATTGGCAATCCTTGAAGAAGATCATCTTCTGGTTGAACCAAAAGTTACTCCCCTTGCTGCAATGCTATCTCATTGAACTATTCTTGGATCACCGCTGGGATATGCAAGGACAAACTCTCTTGCTGATTCTGCATGGCTGATTTGTTGCTTATCTTTTTTAAATTTATCATCATTGCTAAGAGGAATCAATGAACCCACTTGTAACCTCAGCTTTTCATCTTCATTTTCATGAAGCTCTGCATATGGCTCAAGTGGTACAATTACTGGTTCGTGATCATCCAAGCATGAGTCATCTTCATCCCCTTCATCACTAGCAACTTCATCACATGCATTTACACTATTATGTTCTTTTCAGTAGCAAGGAATTCTTACACTCTTAAGGCAGCATAGAAAGCTTTCCCTAAATTTGTTGGGTTCTCACTTCATAAGAGGGAATAAAACTCTGAATCAAAAGCAAAGGCATAATCCACTAAAATGTTTCTTGGTTGGAATGAGGGATGAATCTTATGCAATGCCTTGATGAATCTGCCACGAAACACGGGAACAATTTCATTTTTTTCCTTCTTAATGTGAAGAAACTCCTTAACCGGGGAGAAATTATCCTGCACCGATTGTATATATTCAACATCCATGATCAATCATGATCCTTCTGCAATGAAGTCTCTAGGAGAGACTCAAATAATGATCTACCCTAGTGTTCTGAAATAAATGTTCAAGTTTGTTAAGACCCGGAATTGTGCCTTATGCAGTCTCCAATCATGAAGATCATCTTAGGTTGTCCAGCATGGTAAAACCCTACAACGGTGGAGTTGCCAAGTGAGATAGAAAATATAAAACACATAAAGAAAATCTCACCAATGTCATTACAGATATCCGAGGATTGACAAAGTCTCTGTCAATGGTGCCAATTTGTTATCAAACAAATTTGCATAGGCAAATTAGCCTAACAACTATAGGCAAACCAACACAGCCATGGTTGGAAGCCTCTTCATTTGGGCTGGTACTTTTCCAGTCTCAGGGGTGTGTCCCTAGGAGTTATGTGTTGCCATCAAAACAATAAATCTGCAAAGAACTCCAATATGATAAGCACACATAGACTCACTTTTAAGCTGTCTGTAAACAGTGAAAAGTGAGGATAAACTTTAAATGAATTAGGAATGGTTGAGATCAGATCCTTAAGGAAGTGTTAGCAGTGAATTTCTGGGAATAAATGAAGTGAATATGTGCCTTCGGTAAAATAAATCAAAATAAGTGCACTCTAACTAGCCACAACACTGCCATACAATTTAACAAACAAGAAACCAATAGATTCAAGGAGCAAAGTACAAAGCATAATTGGACCAAATCGAATGTTACCCAAGAGATTGATTCCATCATAGTGAGTGAATAACGCACTGATCTATCACTATCTTTTCGGCCCTTCAACATTTGCAGTTGTTTTGACCCCATTTGCCCTAATAACGCACTGATCTATGACCTTTTATGTTGAGTACCTTGATCATACACACATCCAACACTTTGAACAACTACTAATCCTTCAAACCCTAGCCTAGACTAATATTTACTAACCCTATTGCTGCCGTCATCTACTTGTGTTATAAACATATCCATGCAACATTTACTGTGTCTTTAAAGCAATTGAATGATTGGCTAAAACGTTGCTTCCAGTATTGATATTGTTACATTGATTGCCATTGATCATTGTGAAGCTTCTTTAGCATTTATTGCGAAGTAATATTGTGTAATCATTGCTATTATACATTGTTGATTTGCTTCATTACTTGTTGGTCAATTGCTTTATATTAGAAAGTCTTGATTATATGAAGTACTAACCAAGCAAGTGATCTTGCACATGCATAGTTTTCTTGTTGCTTTGTCTCGGGCAGGTACACTTTTTTGGTTATTATTCATCTTTATTGGCTGATTAGCCGGGACTTTCTAATCGATGGTGACTTGTGAGTGGGAAAAATTACTTAGCCTTCAAAGCCTTTGCCTTCTCAAAACCCCAGCTCACCAAGGACGTCTCCCCTGGGCCTACCACCCTAAATAGAAAGAGCTATCCTATTGAGGTGACAGTGGTAGTATAGTCTTAGTTTCGCCAGTTTGTCCTTTTTCCATCCATCTTTTGCTATAACTACAAACTGCGTGATAACATTTTGGTGCTGTTGCCGGGGAACACTGAGTCAATTCTCCTCAAAGACGACACCTGTTCGGTAAGCCTTTCCTCAAGAACTTTATCTTACAAGCTTACCTTGCGACTCCACTAGGGATGATTCCCTTTTTCCTTTGATAATTTCAAGAAAATTATCTGGCGACTCCACTAACGATGAAGCCAAGTATGACTTCTCAGTGGGATCCGGGAAACTACAAGCCTTTAGACGAGTAAAATACCGGGATACCCTCGTCAAATGCCCCCGAAGTATGAAAGGTGGCTCCCTAGATTCACTGGTAGTGATGGGGAAAGAGTTGACCATCATATGGATGATTTTTTTTCCTTCTTTCAACTCCATTGTTATGAACATAATATATACATAAATAGATATTCATAAACATAATAATAGTTAATAAATAATAATTATTAATAATGAAAGGTCATGTCTCAAAGGACATGACTATTGGTAACGGGCACCCCTGCGTGGGTATATAAGCAGGCCCTCATTTCTCAATTGTAATCATCTCATTATATCTCATTATCTATCTTATTATTCATTATTATTACATATATATTTGTCCATATGGATTTGGTTACTATATTCCAGATATTTTGGGATTAATCTTGTGTGAGCGAACTTTGTTCGTCTCATCCATCCTATCAGTGATGATGCCGAAGATGTGGTGATGAAACTTTTCTCCGCCACTCTTCACGAGAATGCTAGAAAATGGTATGACAATCTCCCCGATGCTAGCATCACAACTATGGGACAATTGGAAGAAACCTTTCTCAAAAAATGGGGTATTCAGTTGGAAGACATCTCAGTATTACTAAAAAGACTCGAGGATATAAAGCAAATTGGGAATGAAACTCTCAGAGACTTCTAGGGTAGTTTGAGGACACACTATATCAGATTCCTAAAAGCCATCGTCTCGAAGATGAGTACATTGTCCATCTCTATACCCATGCACTTTTGGTGCATCTAGGTTTTCCCCTTAGTAAAAGGGGCCCAAGGATGCTCAATGAAGCTCACAGCATGGCTGCAAGAATTGAGCAAAACATCTCCTTATCCGAGATAAGATACCTCTTTACCTCAGGTACTCTTAGTATGGAAAGTTTGGTTGCCGTTGATAACTTTATTGCTGATTTCCAAGAAGAAGGGGAACAAACCATGGATCAACATAGGACTGCTTAAGACACAGTTGAGGAGATGGAACCTAAGCAAAATGATGAAGTATCAACTTGTGCTCCTCCCTCTGATGAAGTCGTCCACGAGCCTTTTCCCCCTGCACAACAAAAAGACGATGAGGTTAGTTGCTTTCCTTTTCAGGATTCCGATGACACCTTGTTCCATGATTCAAAAAGTGAAGGAGAAATGGAATCCTCGAATGAAGTAGATATTCCTTGCTGTACAATTGAAGACGAAGGGGGAGTTCATGAGGATGAAACAATGATGCATGTTGAAAACACCCCAGTCCTCAAAGCTCTTGCACAAGAAGAAACAATAAGTTACCCTCCTCTCCAAGATTTTGATGATTCTCTACTTTATGATTTGGGAAATGAGGAGGAGATGGATGAGCCCTTGGATATTTTGAATCCTTCATGTTATGATACAGATAAAGACATGGTTGATAATATTGATGAGTTCATACATGTCGGAAGATGTAAATGGGATATAGTTGGTTTTGGTATGGACCCCATTTAGGACATTGAGAATCATTTCCAAGTGTTACCTTCATAGTTATCACTACAGGATACTTTTGATTTTGACCAGTGGCAACAAGGAGATGATATATTTACCCATAGTTTTCAAACACCCAAGGATGACCTAATACCTTGTTTTCCTGATGACTTCAGTCTTACCTTGAGGATTTTGATGAGTGCTCTTCTGAGCACTTGGATTCTTTCCATGAAGACGATTATCAACCACCATTGCGCTCAGGTCTTGATAGGAGTAAGGACATTGTTTGCTTGAAGAAGGATCCTTGTGACAATTTCTCCAACTACCTCCGATTACTTTACTTTGTTGTGTCTCTAGAGGTGTAGTTGGGAGATATGTCTTTTGTATTGAGTTCCCTCTAGGGAAAACCCTTGAGTCCAAGGGCTGGTTGAATACTTCAAGAATAAGTCTGTCATCTCAGCTTGTCAATTTTCCCTTAGGAGTTTGCTAGTCATTTACTAGATCCTTGTCAATCCCTTCCAGGATTTCAGATCATGAGGACGTCCTAGGTGGCCAGCTTGCAGACCTTTCGAGTTGGTGTTCTGAACCTTTGACTTTTAACGATCCCTTCCTGAAGTGGATTGAGCACTTTCCTCAGAGATTGACTTGGCATGATTTTATCCCTCCCACCCGCCTCCATGAGTTAGACTTTATGATTTCCGACGATACTATACATTATCTAACCCATGCTATTTTTGTGCTTAACTTATCACTGTTTTGGTTTACGATGAATCACACAGGCAGGTGTTGTGGGTCATTGCTGGATTGGTTTCACTTGTTGTTTGACTACACCTAACATCCACCCAGCAGGTAAGTAGGCATTTGCATTCATTGTATATACCATTTGCATTTCATACTAGAGTAGTTTGCTTTCACACTTGTACATATGATTGCTTTCATTTTATATATATGAGCTGGGGGTGATATCACCACCCCAAATGATTACTAATAGTTTCTGTTGAGATCAAGCAGGTTACAGGTTATGCTAGAGATGTTGAGGTTCTCATGCGCTCTACGGTGAGCACATGTCCTCGAGTTGGAGCCAAATGTTATCCCCCATTTGAGGGATAACTAAGGAGATTATGTCTCGAGGCCCACAGGTCTTAGACATGGAGTACCGAGAGCCAAATCAACTTGAGCATGGCCCTGGAGGGCCTGTTATCCCCGATATCTAGGGATAACTAGGAGATCATGTCTCGAGGCCCACATGGTCCTAGACATGGAGTACCGAGAGCAGGAGCAACCTGAGCATGGTCCTGGAGGACCCATCTTCTTCTTCTCGGCTAGCTTTGTCCTGTCAAGCAGTACCAGCCTCCATCACTACCGGGCTGGGCTTGCATCAGAGAGGGCTCTTGCTCCATGAGGTAATTGGTCCGAGGTATCATGGTATGTGTCATATTTGATCATTAGAGCCTTCTTATGTATGCATTAGATCTCTTTCATTTCAGATAACTGCTTGGATTTTACACTAATCCACTTGACCATTGTTGGGGTGATTGATGGGGTGGCTTAGTAAGTTGGTATTCATTGGTTTTGGTTAGCCACCAAAGGGGGGTTTGAAGAATCATCGTCCGCTCCCCTCATACTTTCACTTTTCCATCTTATATCCCGCTCATTCATCCCATTCCCCTAGTCTGGCCATTAGGAGGACCATCCGGGTATATCTTGTCTTGTGGGAAGAAGGGGCTAAAGGCCCAGGAGGTAAAAGCAGCTGGTAAAAGATAAAAGCCATAGGAAATAAACACCTAGAGATGCTTCGCCCAGGGGATCCCCGAGAAGGCAATAAAAGCCTCTCATAAGAAACTGAGGGACCCTAAGAAAATGATAAATAAATAAGTGCAAGACCTAACCAAGAGGATGGGAGGTCTCATCACGAGCCGGCCC
>JASDQU011442356.1:0-23364 GCA_032191745.1 Picea mariana | reverse complement strand
AAGGATCTCCTAGTTAAGAGATCAACTACAAGCTATTGAAGAGATCACTTTAGAAAAGGAATTGGTGAACATAGTACTCAACGGTCTTCCCAAGACATGGGATGCATTGCTGCAAGCATGAACACAAGGAAGGAGTGCCCGACATTTGAAGAACTTTGGACTTGTTGTGCTAAAAAAGAATCAAGGATCAATGCAAAAGAGAAAGCCCAAGAGAAGTACAATGATCAAGCCTTCACAGCAAGATTCAAGAACTTCAGGAACAAAAGGAAGTTTGGTTCAAGGAGGAAGCCAAATCAAGAGAAAGACATTTCAGAAATACAATGCTTCAACTGTCAAAAGTATGGTCACTACAGGAACCGGTGTCTCGAGCTAAAGAAAAGGAAAGAGAAACATGAAGCATCAGTTGTCGAAGAAAAGGAACCTACAAAGAAGACTAAGCAGGATGGAAGGGACTTTTTCTACTAAAAGGTAGCAACACTCTTCTTATTTCTTGTACATATCTTGTTTGCATCGTCTCTGTACATATCTTGTATATCTATCTCTTAGAAAGATAAAATGTTCCAAGAAGAAATATACCCATGGAAGAACCACAAGATAAGAATGAATATCATTAGATAATACAAATCATGTGGAAGCTACTGCAAGAAAAGCCGAATCAATCATGAAGAGACTTAGAAGTCAGACATCAAGAGGAATTGGAGAAAGACTTATGACGACAACTAAGATGGAAGTGTGGACTCTGTTAGACAGAGAGAGCCAATTATATATTGCAGAAGACAATAAGAATGCAGATGGAAGTATGGACTTTATCAGACGGAGGGAGCCGATTATATGCACTCTTACATGAAGCAAGGATTAGGAGGGAGCTAATCCTATGATCCATTGAAGATGATGAAATGTATATATCCATGGTAGCAGCCATGAAAGACAATACGTGTTCAGCTCAACCGCAAAAGAAGACCTTTTCGAAGAGAATCCTTAAAGTATTCCTGGTTGTCCATCCAGATCCGTGATCCTATGATAAAAGGAAGAAGTGGCATCTCTAGAACATGGAATCTACAAGAAACTCCATGAACCCAAGAACTAAAGAAAAACATGAAGAAGAACATGAAGATTCCAAGAAAGAAAGAAAAGCCAGAACAACCAGTCATTACATCAATAATCACAAGATTACCAAGCCTGATATGAAAGCAATCAAGCATAAGAACTGAAAGTCGTGATGAAGAACAGTGTATGGAAAACTTATGAATGAAAGCATTGCAAGATCTAGAACCAGAGGTTCTCCCAGATGGAGGGAGAAGACTATGATGATTACTTGTTCCAGTACACCAGACATATCATTGCATGAGTCATTATATCATCCGCAACATCCATGAGTTGGAATTCTACATCAGATAAATACAAAGAATGTTCTCCAGAGAAATTGAATAAAGAGTGTATGAGGAGCAATCTCAAGACTTTGAGGCATACCATAAAGAGACTCCTCTATGCAGATAAGAAGAAGACAACTTGGTGGAGAACCTCCAGTGCACAACAGAAGCGTGGTGAAGATTTCCTATAACATCAAGATGACTACTCAGTAGATCATATATCATAATGACAAAAGAAGTGCCACATGGATATGTTCCAAGTTCTCCAACTATGATATACTCTATCATCCAGATCTACATGAAGCCTTCACAGTGTTCCAGACTAAAGTACAAGTATTACATTATCCATGATGAAGTCTAGAAAGGAGAAAGTGGTTCTCCAATATATATCCCCACTGATGAGCAGACAACAGATATCCTGACAAAACCTCTATCTAGAATCAAGTTTGCATAGGGATCGTGGAAATAAACTCTCTTAGCTGAAAGGGAAGATTCTCCAAGCTAGAAGAAGGTATGAAAAATATTCTTGAACAACATTTATTTTTGTGATTTAAATAAATCTCCAGTTAAGAGGGAGCACTGAAAATATTATTTATTAATTGAAAAATAGTCCAGATTGGACAGATGCTTTCCTGTTCGGAAAGTGGATTAAGACTTCTGACGAACAGTGACTTCCCATTGTAGTTAACATGGGAGGCAGATTGATTGCTGATGTATCATAGACAACGACTTCCCATTGTAGTTAACATGGGGAGTGGTCTACGACAGTCATTCTTCTTGGCAGTCACTCTGAGTAGTAGTCAAGTAGAATGGTCCGCCTCGCTGGGCAATCATTCTTTCAAAGTTCACAGTTGTGAGCAGTTTCGAAGAATGGTCCGTTTTGGAGGTTGATGCAGGACAAACATTCCTTAGGGCAGACTCATTCTCTCCAGGGTACACTTTGTTTAGTGTCGGAAGAATGGCCTAGGGTGGGGAATGGTCCGAACAGTTATTCCTTAGGGCAGACTCATTCTCTCCAGGTTACACTTTGTTTAGTGTCGGAGGAATGACCCAGGGTGGGGAATAGTCCAGGCTCAGCAATCAGGGACAGTCATTCCTTAGGGTTTATACATTCTCTCTAGGGTGCACTTTAATTAGTGTAGGAGGAATGGCCTAGGGTGAGGAATGGTCCAAACATTTCTTAGGGTTTATACATTCTGTCTAGGGTGCACTTTAATTAGTGTAGGAAGAATGGCCCAGGGTGAGAAATGGTCCAGGCTCAGAAATCGGAGACAATCCTTCTTCCTTGTTTGTGAAGAGTAGGGCAGATAGCCCATTGCTGATGAGGGTAGATATTCTTTCAGATCTCACAAACGTGAGTGAAAGATTGGCCCAGAGGATTCAGTTTATCTTTAACAATATTTTTCTATGCAGGATGGCATCATATGATTGTTATGGAGACTACCTGTCTCCAGACAGTAGAGATATACTACTGTGGTGTATATGTTCCACTGTTCGTGAGGCAGATATTCTTTCAGAGCTCATAGATGTGAGTGAAAGATTGGCCCAGATAATTCAATCTATATCATAACATTGTTTCTGTGCAGATTGCTATCAGATGTTTGTTATGAAGATTATATCACAGTAGATGAAGACTACTGTGGCAGATATTCTTTCAGAGCTCACAGATGTGAGTGAAAGATTGGCCTAGACAAATCAGTTTATATCATAACATTGTTTCTATGCAGGATGCTATCAGATGTTTGTTATGAAGACTATATGACAGTAGATGAGGACTACTGTGGTGAATATGTTTCACTGTTCGCAACCATGCGTTGCTGATCAAGTACTTGTGTGTTACTTGATGTGGTAGTGAACCACTGGATTGTAGTTATGTACTACTATGAATAGACACAGTTGTGTTCTATCCTTGTTCTAATTGCCTTGAAGATTATCAGCAGTTTATTAGAGATAATGATCATTCAGATGAATGATGAACAGAGATTTTCCAGACGGAAAACAGTTCAGAGCCTTTACTCCTCTCATTACTCTATGGTGAGAGTGACTTATCCAGCATCATATCTAATTACTCAGATGAAGTATGGTTTCGAGAGTTGATGCAGCTGATGGTGATGGTGATGCTCAGGATCTAGTCATGAAATAGTCTAGATGACTATATTGATGCTACCGGGTAAATGGTATGTTTTTGTGCTCAAGTCCATTACCTGTAAATACCTCTCTAGCTAGGAGGGAGTGTTAATATTATGGTAACTGCGGGAGGTATTTACCTCCACATGTGAACTTGATGAGAATAGAAGACTCTGGGAAGCAAGAGAAACCCTAATGAGTTGGCTAATAACCCTAGAAGCCTTGTCGGCCCAAGAAGATAATTTATATTAGGCTATTAGCCTCCAAGAGAAGAAGTCGGCCAGAAATATAATAATATACTGAACAGACATATCCAGAAGGAGAAGTCAGCCCCAGGAAAACTGGCATAACCACTATAAATACAGGGCGCCAGTTCTCATTTGACAGTATCTCAGAGTTGCATTTTTCCCAGTTGGTGCGCACTGCAGTTGCAGTCTTGTGTGCAGGTTTGGAGGAGGGTTGTAGGTGCAGCTGCAGCAGCAGCTAGTTTCAGTATTGGGTTGAATATCTCTTGGCTAGGGTTTGGACTATCTGATTAACCTTTTGTGATGTGCTATCCTTAGGGAATGATGCGCTACCCTTTGTTTGGCTATCTAGCCTAGGGTTTGCTTCCGGAGGAATTCTTAGTTAAGGTTAAGGTGCTCGGAGGGAGGCTTCGGCCTATGGTTGGGTGATGAAGGTATCGTCAATGGTAAAACGAGCACACCATCTTCTATATTCTAACAGTACTAACCAAGCAAGTGATCTTGCACATGCATAGTTTTCTTGTTGCTTTGTCTCGGGTAGGTACACTTTTTTGGTTATTATTCATCTTTATTGGCTGATTAGCCGGGACTTTCTGATCGATGGTGACTTGTGAGGGGGAAAAAAATTACTTAGCCTTCAAAGCCTTTGCCTTCTCAAAACCCCAGGTCACCGGTATATGAACCGGTATAACAAGAAATGATCGTATAAACTTGACAAAATGATAGTAATTGTCAGAAGCATTGATAGCAATGTGTCATCAGCTTTAAATCTTGCTTTTAAGATGAATTTGTTGCTGTTATAGATGGCTGTAGCAATCTTTTGCAACAAMAACAAATTAGTTAGTAGGTTAGTCTAATTTAATGTTAGAAGTAGTTAGTAAAAGTCTTAAGGTAGATGGTTTAAGAGTTGTTTTAGTCAATCAATCACTTGCAAGGTATGAACYAWTGCCTTTTAGGGTAAATGGAGTCAAAGTTGCAGTGACAATTCTTAGAGGGAAAAAACAAATGATAATAGATGAGCTAAAGGAAAGGGAAGATGGTTGAGGTGTTAGTAACCTAAGGGCTCAATATCTAAAATCCTAGAAGGAAAAGATGCTAGGAAGTAGGTAACCCTAGGCCCTAGCGATTTCCTTCTTCATTAGATCAAACTTGAAATAAATGTATGAAGCTTAATGAAGCAATGATACTAGAGTGCTACAAAGGTAGGGCTCTAGTATATCCTTCAATGGAGGTGTTCTCTAGCAAAATCAAGTAGGTGAAGAGTTATAAAGAAAAGGACAATAACATGTGCCTTTCTCCTAGGGTTTCACACTAGCAATTTCATAATCTTAGAAATGAACAAGTAAATGCACCATAACCATTCAAAATAAAGAAAGATTGCATATTTCTACTTACTTCATCAAGAATAATCTAGCCACAAACCCTAGTTGAAGACTTTCCACCATGAAAATGCAAAAATACACCAAAGATAACCTCCTCCAAGAGTTGCGCACCACTTAATTTCAGCCAATAAGCCTTAAAAGAGGCCGAATTTCAGACCTCACACTTGTGTGAGTGAAATATGATGATAAATATAAGGGATTTTTCTCTTATTTATATAATAATCATGACCTTTAATTACATTTTAGGTCAAAAAAGGTCGACATGGCCAGTTTACATCAAAAATCCAGTTTAACATAAAATTAACAATTAAAACCCTAATTTTGTCTTTAGGGATGATGTCATGCCCCTCCTAGGGTGACGTTGGGCCCCCTCATGGAACACTAGGCCTCCAAAATGAAACACTAGGCCTCAAAAGCCCTCAGAAGCTGCCACACGTGCCAACCAAGCCGTCCTCATGCCAAAACCCTAACTGGATGACGTCAAGGCTCCATATGATGACATCAGGGGCCTTCAAGAGCCAACTTCATGGTGGGAGGGCAAGACTCCCCTAGGTCCAGGCCTGCCAAAGTGTCTCTGGTGGAACGTCCTCCTTTTTCTTCGGTGCAAGCCTCTGCTATCCCTCTGCCCTTGGCCAGAGTCACAACATCCATCTGGTGGGCTTTTAGCCCCATGGAGGTCCGAACTAATCATCTCCCCATATGTACATGTTCGTCAGGCATGGTCCTGCAGCAACAACAAGTATGCCCTCCATGGGCTCATAAGTCACAGGGATCATAGGAATGTCAATCACATATAATAATCAAGTTACCCAAACATGTGCATCAAACCCCCCTTTACTCAGACAAATGCTCAAAGACGTTATGCAGTTTAACAAGCTAGGTTTGGAGAGGGTTTCAGGACGCCCTATTGGGTTATTCCTCCTCAGGTTTGGGGTGTTTCCCAGGTGAAGACCAATCTAGGTCATGTAGATGTATGAGATGGTGTAGGGAATGTTTGGGCAAGGGGTGCAGTGATAACAGAGAAACATAATTCTTACCTGTGGGTGCCCTTGTAGAGGGTGAGCCGCACCCTGTCATGGATGCCATTGTTTCCTAGCCCATTCAATGCCTTTTTACTCTTTCTCTTATTTCTTTTTCTTTCAATAGAATAGGTGGGGGACACTGCCCTGGCGTGGTGACCAGTGGTGACAATGTTACCCACAAGCATTTCACGGAGATGAGAAGGTTGGCTTGTGATGAGACCCCCTTTCTCTTGGTTATGCCACCAAGAGCCACTACCCTGGCTTGGTGACCAGATGAATAGTAGTGTCATACCGCTACATGCCCATGGACCTAATAGGTTGACTCATGATGAGACCTCCTATCCACCAACTAGGCCTTGAGTTTTATTTTATTTTACGGGTCCCCTTTTTTTGCTGAGAAGCCTTTTATTGCTTTCTTGGGAATCCCTGGGCGAAGCATCTCNTTGGTGACCAGATGAATAGTAGTGTCATACCGCTACATGCCCATGGACCTAATAGGTTGACTCATGATGAGACCTCCTATCCACCAACTAGGCCTTGAGTTTTATTTTATTTTACGGGTCCCCTTTTTCTGCTGAGAAGCCTTTTATTGCTTTCTTGGGAATCCCTGGGCGAAGCATCTCAAGGTTTCATCTTGGCTTTTAACTTTTGCTAACTACTTTTACCCTCTGGGCCTTTAGCCCCTTCTTCCCACAAGGCAAGGTACAACCCTTACTAGCTTGGCAAACCCAATGCCTGAACCAATGTAGGGGATAGATGAGAGGGATAATGATGAAAAGTGGTAAGTATGGAAGTAATGGACGATGACTTTTCATAGACCCACCCAATGACAACTCATCCCTAAGGGGACCAACTTACTAGGGCACTCTTTCATCCCCCCCAAGTATGGACAAGTTAAAGGGCATAATTTCCAAGCAAACATCATGAAACAAAAGAGAATTCAATGCACATATTCAAATGTTTTGAGAATCAGAGTGACACATACCATGATACCTAGACTCATTACCTCATGGAGCAAGACCCACTGCTACTTCAGAACTAGGTTGATGGGATGGATGCTGCTACTGCTGATAGATAGGAGGCGTTGAAGAAAAGATGGGCCCTCCAAGGCCAAACTCAAGTCATATGGCTCTCGATACTCCATGTCTAGGACCTGTGGGTCTCGAGACATAATCTCCTTAGTTATACGTAGGATAGGGGATAACATGACCAACCATGCAGTAAGAGATCGAGGGAATTTGATTTCTCTTGCGTGGTGGAACGTTTATGGCGGTGGCACCCCACAACTCCAACGTTTGGTAACACGGGTGCTTTCACAGGTGGTGAAGACTTCTTCTGCAGAGAGGTGTTGGAGCACCTACAGTTTCATCCACAATGTCAAAAGAAACAGGTTGAATGCAGGCCAGACAAAGAGCTTGGTTTATGTTCATTACAACTTGCGATTGTTGTCCCATTACTGTGAGGAGTCAAAGGAGGATAAAAAATTGAAGCATTGGGACAACCATCCAGAGGAGGATAATTTGGAGGATGGGTTAATGCTTTTAGAGAAATTGGAGAATGCTCTTTTTGATGATGATGATCATGTTGAGATGCCACCCCCAGCTACTACACAGTCCTTGGTCCCCCTGTTCAGGACTCCAACAACAGGGGCTTCATCTTCATCTATACATTCTGCACAGTTTCATCCTTGTTAGGCTCCTTGACTATCACCACGTGGAGGCACACACGACAATCGTGTTGGTGGAAGGAGGATGGGATAGTTGTTTGATGTTTCTCCTTTTTCAGTACTTTACATGTCAGTCTATAGATGATAGATTCATAACATTTAGCAACTAGACTCCAGAGTCTAGCACAATTTAAACTTTATTGTTTTGGACCTTTCGATCTTCATAATTTAGTGCAGATGGCTTTGTAATCATAACTATTTGCTCATGACTCATGTTATTGTTGATAGTTGCTAGATGACTGATTTCATTCCATAACTTAATGGTCTACTTTCTATTATATGGCTTAAAAATTTGTATGTTGGTTTGTAAGTTTGTAATTGCTAGATTCTAGATGGTTGATGCTCGGATGATTAATCATTGATGTACTACTACTTACTACTATGGATGCCATTTTAATGTTACAATGTACAAATATGCATGTTTTCATACATTTGCAGCTAATTTGTCTTTCTGCATGTTTTTTTAATATAAAATTTGAAAATGAAGCTCCCGACGCTCCGCTTCCTAAAAACACTCCCGCTTCACTCTGCGCTCTGGCAACATTGGTCATATATGATGGTATAATGTTGCACACTGAAGTAGCTAGTAATCAAATGAACATAAAGTAAAGGAATGTCGCACATAGGATTTGATGCATAATAAGTACTGTTAAGTAATGGAAACTGCGCACATGAGTAAATGATATGTTGAATGCCTTGCTTCCCCTCATCATTGCACAACCTTGGTTCCTGCATCCCCTCTAGATGCCTTGGGGTGAGACTTCACTTGCTCTGCAAGTGATGCCAAAAGGGATGGTGTCTAAAGGCTTTGTTTGTATTTGAATGATTAACCCCAGGTTTGCCCATTGTGCGCCAACACTAGTGTTGACCAGGTACATAAGAGAGCCAATCAACTGTTTGTATAAAGTAGGGTCTACTGCCTCTGATCTGGAAGCATCAATCTTCTTCCAGTTGGTCACCATGGGCGTAGAAATAGGTCTGCAATCCTACATAACGAATCTCTTCAGAATATCCACTGCATACTTCCCCTGTCCAAGGAAAGTTTGACCATCTTGCAACCACACCTCTAACCCCAGAAAGTAGTGCATCAACCCCAAATCCTTCATCTCATACTCCGAAGCAAGGTCTCTCTTGCACTCTGCTATGAGCCTCTCCAAACCTATGAGAAACAGGTCATCCACATACAACACAAGAATGAGTGGCTTACCTCCAACTATGATGTAGTAGAGGTTTAAGTCCGCCTCACTCTTGCTGAAGCCCATCCCCTGCAAGTAGTTGTCTATCCGTGAGTACCACGATCTGGGATCTTGGTACTCTTCAAGGCTCTCTTCAACTTGCAAACATGGGAATCCCTCCCATGTACCTCAAAACCCTCTGGCTGCTCAATATACACCTCCTCCTCAATGATGCCATTAAGGAAGGCTGTCTTTACGTCCATCTGGTGGATCTTCCACCCCATCTTTGCTGCAATAGAGATCACGACCCTGATCGAAGTGTACCTAGCTACTGGGGCAAATGTCTCATCGTAATCAATTCCCTCCTTCTGAGAGAACCCCTTAGCCACAAATCAAGATTTGAACTTCTCCACACTACCATTCGCAACATGCTTGATCTTGTAGATCTACTTCGATCCAATCACTGATTTCCCCTCAGGCCGGGGCATAACCTCCCATCCATCATTCTTCATGATGGAAACATACTCTTCCACCATGGCATCTCTCCACACCTGTTGTTGTGATGCCTCTTGAAAGTTGGAAGGCTCGGCCTCTAACAACTCGCTCATCAGAGCCATGTTACTTGAAAATCTCTGTGGTGCTCTACTCTCCCTGACAGAAGTCCTAGGAGCACCCACGTACTCCTATGCCTCTCTCAAGGTCTGCTCGACCCATCTAGTCTTCCTTCTCCTAGTAGAAGGAGGAGTATCCTGTACTGGTGGAGCCTCCTGCTCTTCATCCCTGCTATGAAGTCTGAGCATTTGTGCCTGTACTTGCACCTGTAACCTGTGTCTCCTCTTCATTCTGAGTCTCTAGCTCCTGATCCCTTCTTGTTGCTGGAACAGTGCCATGAGCCTTCCTCAAGGCTTTGTCCTCCTCAAACTTCACATCCCTCTTGACCATTGTCTTCCTCAATGCAGGGATGTAGACTCTGTATGCCTTAGAATTCTCACTGTATTCAACGAAGATCCCTGTCTCGGCAGTGGCCTCAAGCTTTGTCCTCTTCTCTGAGGGGACGTGACAGTAGACTAGGCATCCAAATATCCTGAAGTGTCCAATCTCCGTCTTCTTCCCTGTGAAAACCTCCTCAGGAGTCTTCCTCCCTAACACCCTGTGAGGACTACTGTTCTGTATGTAGATTGCAGTGTTGCAAGACTCTGCCTACAAGAATCTAGGAAGATCTTGATCGTACAACATTGCCTTCGCAGCCCCAACAATGGCCCTGTTCTTCCTTTTCGCCACCCCGTCCTCCTGTGGGTTGTACGGAAGAATCAACTCCCTCTTTATCCCAGCGCTTGCACAGAGATCCTTGAAGGCCTTTGAGGTGTACTCACCTCCATTGTTAGATCTCAATGTCTTGATCTTTCTCCTTGTCTGATTCTCCACAAGAGCTTTGAACTCTTGGAACCAATTGAAGACCTCGTCCTTGGTTTTCATGAAATAGATCTAAATCTTCTTGGAATGGTCATCGATGAAGGTGACATAATACTCGTACCCACTCAAGGATAATGATGACATGGGCCCACATACGTCTGAGTGTATCAAATCAAGAATGCCTCTTATCCTGTTGTCACTGTTTGGGAAAGCTCTCTTGGTATACTTCCCCATAGCACATCCCTTGCATACCTCATAATGATCTGTGCTGAAATATGGAAGGCCCGTCACTATCTCCTTGAGCACCTTGAGTGCTCCATGATGCAAATGTGCCATCCTCCTATGCCACAACTTTGCCATGTCACATGCACTGCTCACCAATGCTCGGGTTGGCTCAAAATGAAGCTTATACAAATTCTCTTTCCTGACTCCAATCACTTTGGCAATCTTGGAGTCCTAGGGCTTGATGTACACTCTCCCATCCTAGAAAGAGACCACATAGCCCTTGTCCTCCAAGGCTGAAACTGATATCAGGTTCTTCGTCATCCTTAGAACATATAATACGTCTCTCACCATCAGTGGCTTCCCAGACTCCCTCTGAAATGTCACTGTCCCATGGCCTGCTGCCCGACACTTGGCATTATTGCCCATCTCAATAACGTGGTCCATCTCCTCCTTCAAGCTGGAAAAGTAATCCCGCACTCCAGTCATGTGACTAGAGGCACCATTGTCAATATACTACACTCCACTGCTGGTTGAACTGGAAAGACATGCTATGAGTGAAACTCACTCTCAAATCTGGCTGCAAACTCATCAACTTTTGTTGAAGCTGAAGCTGCCATCTATGACTTCTTGTTGCCCTTCTTCCTGTTTGGGCACTGATTGGCAAAGTGTCCTGGCTTGTGACAAGCAAAGCATTTAACTTTGCAGAGATCCTTTTGCTTCTCTCCCTTTGAGGTCTGACCCCCACTGGGGCCTTTTTTCCCTTTGAACTTGCCCTTGCCTGCTAGAGCAAGGTTCTCCTCATCCTCAATCTTCAGCTGGCTGGCTTGTGAGGTACCAACTCGCAGCTCCTCCTGGGTGAAGTCATCCCATAGCCTCTCCCAATCAAGGAGTTTCTCCCGTGCTACAACTCCTTGGACAAATACGTCCCACAGTTTGGTGAAGCCATTCAGCGCTGTCCTCACTGACTTAGTCTCATTAAATACTTACCCAACTGCTGCTAGCTCATCTCTGATCTGAGTGAACTTGGTGAGGTAGGTCGCTACAGTCTCTCCCCTGGCCATCTTGGTGCTCCTAAGTTTCTCTCTGAGCATCATCTTTCTTCTTTGGTTGTCTGATTGGTACATTTTGGTAAGAGATTCCCACATCTCCTTGTTAGTCTTCTTTCCTGAAAGGTGAGGAATAATGTGTTCCTTCACCCCATTAATGATAATCCTCCCTGCCTTCACATCCTTGCTGAGATGAGCAACAAAAGCTGTGGTGGATCTGCTGGTGGCACTGGAGTTCTCTTAACAAACTCCCATAGTCCATACTCCTCTAGCACCAGAGCTATGCGCTCTCTCCATGGACTGAAGTTGGAGGTGCCCTCCAATATGTCCTCGAACCTCAGTCCTGCATTAGCCATCTTGATTGCTGCCCTAGCTCACATGTCCTTCTTGGCAGTTCAACCTCTCTGTTGGTTTGCTTTTGGTACACCCTGAAAATCAACTTGGCTTCTCTGTATTCAAAGGCTGAGTTCTGATACCATGTTAATTTTTAATACTCAACATGCAGATTTAATTTGCCAATAGTTTATAACCCATAAATTTATCTTTAAGCAGAAATAAAAATATGAACTATGCAACAAAAAATACAACTGAGTATAACTTCTAATGCACAACAGAAAAATGGACAGGAAACCTAGCACATAAAACTTAGACACCAAAAATTACACTGGAAACCCCAGTATGGGGAAAAACAACAGAGAGGGACTTTATTATGGCTTTAGAGGAATTCTACAGTAGCAAATAAATACACAGAATCTTCTTATAGCAAAAATCAGCTTTCTCCTTGACTGTACAACCTAGCCAAGCTTGTTGTACGATCCTGCTCTTTTCGGCCTGTACGGCCCAACCAACTCGACCTCAATACGACTTTGGTACGGTCCTGTACGACCTCGAAATATTCGGCCTGTATGACCTCCCTTTGATTGGCCCTCTACAACCCTCACTCAACCTGTTCTTTGCTGCTGTACGTCCCCTTCTATAGCTGGTGTACGGCCTGGTGTACGACCCTCTTTTGCCCAGCTAAGCCGCCCTCTCTCTCAATTGCAAAATCACCCTCTTCCTCAGCCAAGTCCCCTCTTCTCTTGTTTGCTCAATGAGTGTGTTTTATGTCCTCACCCTCAACCTCCTTTTGTCTTTTCACTTTACTCATTTCCCCCTCTCATGAGTTTTCTAGAAGATTCCAGAAAATTGACTTTAGGTAAAAATTTAATTTCCTCAAGTCAGAAACTTAGGAAATCTGAGCAAAAAGCCAATAAAAAATATTTACATAATCTTTATGCTTTTCCTAAGTCAAAAATTAGGATAATTAAAATGCTGATCTGGGTATTAATTAATGTCCATCAACATGCCTTGGACACTTAGGCCTATGCTGAGACACCTTCCAAGCTACACAATTAACACATAGGAAGACACCAGAGTATTGGAGGGGACCAATGACACGATGGAATGTGGATCCAAAGGATGGTTCACAGAGAGATGAGGAGGATGGACCAAATGAGCTGCAACATGGTTTGGTTGGTGTGCCATTGGTTACTCATGAGAGTGACTCTGACTCAGATAGTGACATTTCCATTGATGGTCTTGATGACTTTATATAGCAGATGGATGTAGAGGACCAATGAATGAGATTGAGTCCTTGATGCTCTGAGTGTGTATGTTTTCACAGTTTGTCATAATTGCTATAGCTTTTTGGAATAAACTGTGTAGGAATTTTGACGCTCATTTTATTTTCAATGTTCATTGCCCATTGATAATTTTCAATTTAACTTTTGAGTCTCGATTCTAGATACTAATGACCTCAGATCAAGTCTTTGACTCGTCACTCTTTACTATTTTTGAGTTCGAGTAATTTCAATTCACCATTTCAGACTTTATTATCTACTATTTTGCTTAGTACTATTTAAATTCTAGAATGATGAATCATGAATTTAAATGAATGTATCAATATTTTACTATTTCTGTATCATTAATGATTTATGAATCAATGTATTTCATTACTGAATTGGAATTTGAATCATGTTTATATTATTTACAAATTTAAATTTAGTACTATTTTAATTTTTACTATTTAGTATTTACATTGTACAATGATGAATTTTCATGGGATGAATTGTTATTGTAGAGATTTTATCATTATTATTATTATTATTTTTATATTTTTAGAGATGGGGACCCCTATTCTAGGGACCCCGACGTTCCCCCATCCCCGATTTCCCTAAAATTTGTGGGTGCTTCCACACACCCCCCCTGTGCATCTCTGTGCTCCCCTGTCCTGGAAACTTTGTGGAACATTGGGTTCTGGGCCTTTGGGATCCAGTGACTTTTTGAGCATAATAGAATTCATCCCCAAATCCTCCTAACTCAGAGTCCTCCTCAATGGGTGGACCCGAAATATTTATTCATCTCGTCTTTGGTGAACCCATCCATGTAACTTCATGGGCAGCCCCTGAGATTGTCACGTGTATCATTTGAATGAGGCACATGTATATTGTTGTGTGATGGCCTCCCCGCCACTTGGTAGCATTTCATTGGTCAACGACATGTTGGGTTGGCACAAGATTGCTTCCTTGTGCTAACATGCGATGAGCTTGGATTGTTGATTTGACACTCAATTTGCATATTCCACGTGTCTTCCATTTGGACTGGTGGGTCGTCTAGGGTTTTTCTTACAGAACTTCTAGTCTCCTCAAATTCTCTCGATCCTTGGGGGTTTGACTTTTGTAGATGGACGACTTACCTCAAATCCTTTGGACTCAAGACCCTTGATGGATGGACCCAAAATCGTATGCATTCTGACAGCAATTGGACTTTTGACTGCCTTGTTTGGATGGTTTACCCACTGAGATTGGAGCCATTGAGCTATCAGATAACCAAAATTTTAGCACAAGCCTACTAACCAGCATTACCTTACGGGTGCTACAATATACAAGGGCTAGTAAACACGATTGTGTTTAACAAGCTCTACCTTGCCTCATACACAACACGCTCTTATAGGAACCTGTCAGCAGTTTGGTGAATATTTTGCTGCTCTCAATCATAAGGTCCGATTTATCAGTAGACCATAAATTATAATGGCCCTCCAGTCGATGCATGGGTTAGATTTGATCTTAGCGATGCTACTATAAAATAAATAAAACCAAATTCATAATTTTCAAAAGTGGCTCCAAGACAATTTTGGGTAATAGTTGGACACAACTGAGAGCAAGGGTCAATACACTGAAATCATTTTTTCAGTTTGGAATGTTTGGTCTACTGCTTTCGCTTATTATCTTTTTGAAAGGCGCCAGGGTTGGGAATATAATAAATGATGGGTTATTGCTATCTACTCCGTATGACAATATTCATAATGAGTTTAACATTTTGGAGTGGTCCGTATTTGAAATTTGTGTTAAATAAACTTATTTCCTGGTAAGGTTGAGTTCATTTTGTTTGTTTAGTTGTGCATGTGTAAAGTATGTTTAGTTTTGTCTATGTTTCTCTCTTAAAGTCAAGAAATGAGTTTCGGAAGATAGCTTCTTTTTGTGTAGAGACATTAGAATAATATCACTTAATTGCACGGATGTAATTTGTGTATATTTTTAGTACTGCTGCAGTAGTTTATTTCCTTTCAAATCTATGCATTCGTTGTTTGCACATCTCCTTTGTCTAACTTGCATACTTATTGCGAAAATTGCAGCTGGATCGTGTGCAACAAAGGTTGAGAGACAGGAAAATCACCCTTAAAGTGACTGACAGTGGAGTTGAACTATTAGGTAGTATGGGCTATGATCCAAATTATGGTGCAAGGCCAGTGAAAAGAGTTATTCAGCAGCATGTAGAAAATGAACTAGCAAAGGAAATCCTTAGGGGTGATATCAAGGAAGAGGATACGGTACTTGTGGATACAGAAATGACTGCATTTGCTAATGGTCAACTACCCTATCAGAAGCTTGTTTTCAAGGTGTTTCCCTCGAAAACTTCAGTGGATGACTCAAATGTTGGTGTTGCTCTTGGACAGAGTCTCTAAGGTATAGCTAATAACTGCTGTTCAATTTACCAACATTGATGCAGCTGGCTGCAAGGGGGAGTGTACAGTTAATGTGCTRTGATAACTGTATAGGTAGTATAGACTTAGTTTTTGTCAAATCATGTATGTAATAGTGAAATGTCTATGCTGAGGTACAGTTTTGATAGTGACTTGTTTCTTCTATATACCTTAATATGCTGTTTTGATAATTTGGATATAATATAATAGATTACCACATATTCTACACAAAAGCTTTGCCTATATAACCTAATTTAGCTATAGATTTGTTGCTGTGTGCAACTGAATCTGGGTATTTGAGTCAGTATTGGAATATGTGGTTAGCGTCACATGCTCAAATCTCGGTTTTGACAAAGATTTGAAAACTTTGTATTAACTATGGGATCAAATATGGGGTGATAATTTCATGGGGAAGACTTCAGTCAGGGTGTTTGATTCAATATTGAAATATGTGGTTACTGTTACATGCTCTAATCTTGGTTTTGATGAAGTATTGAAAATTTTGTATTGACTATGGGATTGCATGTGGGGTGATATTTCATGGAGAGGACTGTCACCTTCAAAACTCTTATTGTCCAACTAATTTTGTTTCTAGATTTTATTTAATGGTGATGAATTCCATCATGTTTACTTGAATCTATGTTCATCATATTGCAGATCCTAATTTCCGTTGTGTAACAGTATTTTCGAAAACAAGATAAGGAATGTTGCCCTAGCATTAAAGCTGTCTCTAGAGTATGTCCATTCTTCTTCATAATCTCTGGAATATGAGCGAGATCCTTTAACATGGGAAGTCAAAATTATGATGCTAAAAGGGTGTTTGGAACTTTGACAAACTTGTAAGGAATCTATACTATTTCTTGGGAAATCTTGACTCATAGTTCTTGTTCGCTGGTTCTAAAGTGTAGCACTGTTACCTCAAACACCTGCAAATTCATTTTACCACAAATTTTCCAATCCACCTTTCATTAACCTTGTTAAATTGACATGCTAACATAGTTTAGGTTTTCTTTTTTATCCAACCTTGCATTATAATTTTCTATTGAGCTAGGTAGAAAGCAATGCCATTTACTCAAAATTTAAGGTAATCAAGCAATGATTATTCTTTATACTATAAAATATGAACTAGAAATATAAAATATGAGTCATGTCAATCAATTAACTGTGTTAAAATACATAGGGTTGGTGTCATTTGATGCTCATCATCACTTTTTATGCAATTTATGGGTMTGAAATAGGATTATGAATAAAACAAAATATTTGGTTTGTTGATGGCCTCCTATAAGGTTAGGTTACAAGTTTAATGGAAACAATTAGAAGTGACCCATGCTACATAGGTGCTACAGAAACGTGCAAATGCCAAAACTGGTTTCCATATTTTTGACATAAKATGGGCATATGAGGTTGGATAAAGATGAAATTTGCATTGTTGTGAGATGGCATATATGCACACATCCCCACCAAAAATGAGTGTTAGAATCGTTCCTTTTACTTTGAAAAATGCGAAATGGATCTAGATGTAATTCAGCCAGAACTTGGTTGTATGGTGTCTGTTTGTTGAATTTTGATAGTAGCAAGCTGGCAGCGATCTTCACGTGTCTATTAAATTTCAACAAAAAATTAGGTTGTTTGTACTCCCAAAATGCCGAAACAGGGTTGAATTTGTTGCGGTTTTGGGGAAATAAAAGGTTGGAATTTGTTGGGTATTTGGAGAAAAGAAAGGTTGGAAGTCCAACCATCTTCAAGAATGCATAAAAGGGAGGAGAATCAGAGAGCTAAAAGGAAACTGATGCTGAAGAAAAGCACAGGGCAGTGTGAATGTTAACTAGTGGTCTGTAGAGCAATTTAGGAGAGAAGATAGAATTATGTGGATTGATTTCATGCCAATAAGATGAAGAAGACACAATCTAAAGGAAAAATATATTGGCAAGGTAGAAAACAAGTTTTCTTATTATTCCGAAGAATTGCCAAGTTGTAGAGAAGGTCATCAAAGCCATTGATAAATCTAGTATTTTGACGTCATTGCCATTGTAATGTGAATATATATTTGAGATTAATTAACAGTAAATGAGAAATATTCATCATTTGGTTTTCCTAAATTGGGTTTCCAGGGTACATCTATGTGTTAATTGCAATTTCTGTTATTGTTTTTATTTCCAATTGCTTCAAGGAATTTTGTAGTGATAGGGACTTTGAAGCTTTGACCCTGGATAGCCAAATTGCACTTTGTTCCCTGGACGACTTAAGTTGTAGAATATTTGAACCTTTGACAAGTTAAACTAGTTACAAGAGTTAGATGCATCTAGTAGCATTTAGTTTTGCATAGAATAGAGTTAGTACTACATGTTAATTTAGTAGGCATTTGAAACCTTGAGGGTTGTATAAATAGTGCAGTACACTTAGAAAACTTATGCATACTGGTTGATAATTTAAGTATAACTTAGGGGATTAATCAATTCATAATTGCTGTAAATCTGTAGCTCACCACCTTTTGTTGTTGTTGTTGCTGGGAAAGCGCTAAAATATTCAATGAAGAAAATGCCTAGGGATTGGAATTCCATTATGACGGAAGAATAAACTAGAGTTCTGGAGTGTTTCTATTTGTAGTGTTTTTCTTTTCTACATTTAATAGCTAGTTTTTGCAATAGAATGCACGCATTGTCATAGGGGTAAGTTAGATTGATTTGTAGGAAAATCTAATAAATCTAGTGCAGGGCAAGCAGAGAGTAATGGGAAAGAATAGGAGGGAATTTCTAAGTTAGATGATGAAAACTATAGGGTGAAGAAGAAAATATTTCTGGAAGATTTCTTTAGACAAACGGTTGTACGATGTCTATGTGAGGCATACAAAGGATTAGAAGTAAGTGCTGAGAAACATGTGATTAAGCAAGAAATGTTGTTGCTGCAAATGTTGCTACATAGGTTACTATTGAGTTCATTGCTAATCTTCATAAACCCCCAAAACATGAAAAATTTGAAGATTCTTGATTTTCTTCATCTTCTTGGGGGCCTCTGATCTATAAATGAGGGACTTATAGCCCACTCACTTCACCATGGTTCCTCTAGAAATGAGACTTTTTTCTTTGTAAACTCTATTCATAATAGATTAGAAGGTCTCTATTCTTGGAATTAAGTAGAGGGCTTTGTCCTTAGAATGGCTACCAAGACTTATGTACCTTTCTTTGTGTAACCTACACACAAACAACTGGGTAACAATGTAATGACCATTGAGACCCTAAATTTAAGAACCCATGTTGTTAGTCATATCAGATTGGCTCTACCTTCATACATCAATGGGAAGAAGAAAAAAGATTTGTTGTTGATCGGCTTGTTGGTCTCTTGCTTTGAACTATGGTAGCTAAGTATCAATGCTTCCTCCTACCAAGCTTTATACAAAACTCCACAATGATATTGGTTTCAATGGTTTTTTGATTGAATCAACACATTGAATGTCTTCTCTTGTGCTTAAATGATAGCCACACTAGCATGAAAGCCAAACCTGTTGGATCATGTTGTCATTGATGCCAATGGTTTGATTGATTGATTTCATTGATTGATGTCAAGTGATTGATTGATGTCAAAGGATTGATTGATTGGTGATTGATGTAATATAATATGTATTGTCCTTTATGAGAATGCATAGATGAAGATGGATCGATGAGTTGTCATTGATATGATGAAGATGGATCGATGTGGTTTCATTGGTATATGATGCATTGTTGGAAAAATGTATAGATGACTCATTATTGTCTTATCATGATTGATAAGATGCACAAATGGATGAACTCCAAAGTGGTCCCCTTATGGTGAAAGCCCTCACGGGAAGACGCTTTGCGGATTGAGTTATCCTAAAAGAATGGTTGGAGGACCCATGCTCTCATTATTGTCTTATCATGATTGATAAGGTGCACAAATGGATGAACTCCAAAGTGGTCCCCTTATGGTAAAAGCCCTCACGGGAAGATGCTTTTCAGATTGAGTTATCCTAGAAGAATGGTTGGAGGACCTTTGCTCTCATTATTTTCTTATCATGATTGATAAGGTGCACAAATGGATGAACTTCAAAGTGGTCCCCTTGTGGTGAAAGCCCTCACAGGAAGATGCTATGCGGAGTAAGAGAACTCATGATTAATTGTGGAATAATGAGATGAAGGACATTGAATTTGTCAAAGAAACTATCCTATATGTATAGTGCTTGTCATGCCATTTCTGGTGGTATGTAGAACGTCACATAACTCCTCATGGTTAGAGAGTTATGGCCATGGGAAGTTGGAGACCCCAGGTTTGGGTAATGGACCCAAGTTTGTTTGATGGGTAACAATATGAGTTATGATATATTTTCAGACAATACTATTCTATATGGATAGTACATGTCATGCCATTTCTGGTGGTATGTGGAACGTCACATAACTCCTCACGGTTTGAGAGTTATGGCCTTACAAATTTGAGGGACCCTCACATGTCATCTAGAAGCCCCAAACAGTCAAAGTAGTCAAAGTGGTTTAAGAGATTTTAAAAGGTAAATAATAAATTGAAGTGATGAGTGTACTATAATTCAAAGTGAATACAAAATAAATTATTTAAATAATAAATTTAATGGAAAAATTAAAAGGTTAATTCTAAAATAAGGAAAGTGGAGCCAAGTGACTTAGAAGATGTTTTTAAGGAAGCTACTTGGAGAGTATAAATAAGAGGCAAAGCTCTCTCATTTTAATCACACTTGAACATATTGAATATCTATATGTGTTTGAGGTAACCAAGGATATCTAAGCCGAAATTCTGAGGAAAGGTGAAGAAAAGAAGGTTGAAATGCAAAGAAGGATAAATTTTTTTGATGGTGATTTACATGTCATCTCACCATTTTCGCTATAACTTTTTTTCTATAATAATTCAGACCGTGAAATTGCTATTCCATTGAGAAAACATATCCAAGTATCTGTGATAAAAAATTCAGTGTGTGGGTCATTTTATTTTTGGAGTTGCACTCCGTGGAAAATAGGGTTTGTGGTTAGTCTTGAAATTAGTAAAAAACAGGTGTTTCAGGTAAAGATGTCATAACTTCTTCATAACAGATTCAAATTCAATGAAACCAAATGTGTTGGTTAGGTTACAGTCTATAGTATGCTGTGTAACAGTTTCAGATCATTTAAATAAATATTCCGTGCGGGGCACACTCTACAAGTTCGCTCTCTAGAATAAGCTAGAATTCAGCAAGGTATGCGATTTTTTCTATAATGGCTTTTCTGAGAGGTTCCAAGTAGTGCCACCTGGAGGAATTGCATAAAACACACTGAAGAACATTGTGTATCAGTTTCAAAGCTTTATTCATTACAGGTACAAAGTTATGATTATTTCAAGTTGGGGTTGTTGACTAATCCAAAACTAGTCATAGTTGAGACAAACAGTTGATGAGTTGGCACATACATGAGGTGTATAGTTGATGATGTTGGTACATATTGATGAGTCATTGTTGATGATTATTTGACACATGATTGGTATATACTTGGTGCATGGTTGATACATTTGTTTATGTTAACAGATTGATATCTATTGAGGATTGTTGCCTCATCTCAGTTGGTGCTGAGAATGTAAGTTGAGTCTTGCATATAGAGTTGGTGCTCTTGTAGAGTTGTATTCTATTCAGTTGTTGCTGAACCCCCGGATTGAAGTCCATAATAAAAAGAAAAATTGTACATACATCTTGTGTTCTTTGTGTTCCTTGTGGAGATGATTTGTTGCTGATATGTATTCACATCTAACTGATTATAAATGAAAACAATGAGTAATGAACAAATGTTGAATGTTAACTAAGGAGTTTTTGTGTAAGAGATAAGTTTTGGGAAAAAGATCCCCACACTCATTCACCCCCCCCTCTAAGTGTGGTAGGCGTGTCCAACAATTGGTATCAGAGCGGGCCTTCACTACAAGCCTTAACAAGCTTGAAGGAGATCCATAGACACACAAATGGATGATGAAATACCAATCCTTGATGAGGAAAACTATTCTACTTGGAGAATAGAGATGAGAGTGTATTTGAAGACAATGGGAGCAACTATTTGGAAAACAACCATTGGTGGATCAGTTCTGTTGAAGAACAAGTCAAAGTTTGCAGCTCAAAGGGAAGGAAAGAAGAATGATGCATTGGCTCTCAAGACCATTCTTAGTGGATGATGCATTGGCTCTCAAGGCTATTCTTAGTGGACTTTCAAGCCCTATCAAAGAGAGCATGGGACAATGCACTTCCGCCAAGGATCTATGACTAAAGCTAGAGGAGACATATCGAAAAAAGAAAGAAGATGTTGAAGACCACTCCATCAAGATTATCAAAGGTAAAGAATCTATAACTCTTGATTGCATATGTGATGATTTTAAAGGAAAATAATCATGTGATGATGTTGACAAGAAGGAAGATATTGAAGATACTTCAAATGAAGGTAAAGAATCTCCAAAGACTTGATTGCATTGATTCAAAATGTGATGATGTTGAATTTGTCTCAAGTGAAGAAGATGATCTAGAAATAGTTTGTGTAAAGTTTGATGATAGTTATCCCATGGAAAGAATAGAAGAAAATCTATTATAACTTCAAAAGGAAATTGAAGAGGGTTTATACATGATAGGAGTCATCATTTTTATACACACTATAACTATCTTTCGGATAACACTAAGAAGTTTCTTAGGAGGAGTCAAAGGCACATCTTGAAATTAAAGGGAATGCTCAAAGAACAAGAAGAGAGTTCTAAATTAGAAGAAAAGGAAGAAGAGATCACAAGACTAAATAATGGAAAAGAAGACATGAATATAGATGATGAGATTAACAAAAGTTTTGAAACCATTATTCATCTCAAGACCCAAATTGAAGAAGCCAAAAGAATAGAGGAACTATTGAAGATTCAAATAAATTAAAAGGAAGAGTCATGTTGTAAGCTAGAAGATGAAATTGTCAACCTTAGAACGAAGGTAGAGAAGTCAAACAAATTCTTGAATAACTCAAGAATCTTGGATGAGATATTGGAAAGTCAAAGACCACCATGTGATAAATCAGGTCTTTGATACAAAGGAGAAGATACACATGTTGAAGCAAACACCTCAAAGAAGCATGAGGTAAGTCCATCAAAGAAGGAAGACAATGTTGCAAAACAACCATCTACACAAGACAAATAAGATTTTAAAAGAACAAAGCAAGGAAGACATCAAGAAGCTACTTTTGGGACACCAAAGGAAATGTATGAAAGTATTTTTCATGGGCATTGTTATTCATGTAATGGATATGGTCACAAAGATTTTGAATGTAGATCTTATGAAATGAGATATAATGGAAGATTCTATAACACCACAAGGTGTTGGAGATGTGATCAAGTATGACACATTGTTGTTCACTGTAATACTATGAGATGCTACAACTGTAGTGGATTTGGCCACAAATCCCAAGAGCACTGGAACACAAGAAGAAAGTCCATGATGAGGACTTCACATAGCATGGCTAAAAGGAGGAATGAAGTAAGAAAGGGAGATATCTTTGAAAAGATGGATGTTCAGAGCTCAAGTTCTGAGGAGAAGGGTCATCTACAGAAGTGGGTGAAGAAGACAGAGCAGCTAGATCAGAATGAAAGA
>JASDQU011442355.1:0-17539 GCA_032191745.1 Picea mariana | reverse complement strand
TAGTGAGATAACCAAAAATTATCCATATTTGGATACAACATCCTAACATTATGAGAATGTTTTTTTGAAGATGATATATATATATATATATATATATATATATATGATATAGTGACAACATAATTGCATCAACAGTGAAGGAACAAGGCTTTTACAAGCTTGTGAAGGATTACATAGAATATTCACATGCTTTGGGGACTAACAGTGGTGAAAGTAACAAAGGTTGACTATGACATACACATTAATTTCAGTTTCTTTATTTAGTAAATGAAAAATGCTTCTTGGGTTGCTAGACTGACAAGGAGAGGACGATATTTGTGAAGCATGTATAGCCCAAAATGAACATATGTTAAATTTGAAAGAGGATAAGGGTCTTGGACAACTAATGTGGTGTTGGAGGTGGTCCACTATGACATTTGTGGTCCTATGAGGTCATCCTTTGTGTCTGTTACAAGGAATTTTCTACTCTTTGTAAATTATTTCTATAGGAATATGTGGGTTTACTTGAAGAAATATGATGCATTTGTTAATATACTCTGATTTGATAATGGAGGGGATTTTTTCTCTAGTGATTTTGCTTATTTTTGTAAGGATGAAGTAATTCAAAGACGGTATTTTGTACCATATACACCCTAAAAAATTGGAGTTTTGGAGAGAAGACACAAAACAATTGTTGAGATGGCCAAAGACATGTTGCACTGTAGGGAACTTCCAAATAGGTATGCGGTGTAAGTATTACACACTACAATGTACTTGGTTAGAAAGAGTTCTACAAAGTTAGTGAAAAATGTCACATCGGATGAACCTTGGTCCAAGAGAAAATCATAAGTCAATCACTTAAATATTTTTGGTTCTATAGGTTGTGTTTTAATTCCATAAGAGAAGTGGTAAAATTTTAAGTTATAAATGTAGAAAATTGAGGCGTGAAAAGTCTTAGATATTTATACTAACAAGGTGATTTTCAATAGAGATATCATTGTTGATGAGAATTCAAACATTTTTCGGTCTAAATCATATCTGACTAATGTTAGAGTATAGTTTGAGACCTCAAATTCAACCAAGGTGCAAGGTAAACCACAATCAGCAATAGTTGGTGCACATGTTGAGCACAATGATGAAGAGGATGAAATTACTCACAAGAAGTGGGAGTGGACTATGAGGAGACATTTATCCGAAAAATGAAGTTGGTAACCATCAAGTTAGGTCAAGCCATGGTAACATATTTTGATGGAAATTATATCAAATGGAGCTAAACAATGTTTTCCTCAATGGTGATTTAGAGGTATCAACTATAGGTATTTCATATGGCAAGAAAAGACAATATAGTGTGCAACTCAGTGAAGGCTCTTTACATAATGAAACAATCTCCAAGAGCCCGATACGTAAAAATTGACAAACATCATACAATTTATAGATTAAGGAGTCCTCCTTATCCAAATATTTATTTCAAACGAACAAGTGATGATTTGATGATTTTAGTGGTTCACATACATTAAACAATATCATCATATGTACCAAGTTTGACACAATTTAGAAGATAAAATCTGATTTGGGTCAACATTTTCCATCAAAAACGTTGGCCTCCCACATAATTTCTTAGGTGTACAATTTAACATGCCAATGATTGTTTTTGTGTCACAAGCCAAGTATGTTGTGACCTTGTTGGGGAGGATTAGAATGGAAAATTTTAAGGAAAATTATACACCTCTAGAAATTGCCTAAATTTATCAACAAAAAATGAGTTCAAACTAGCTAATGAGGATGTATACAAACATTTATATCACAACCATAGGGCCATATTTTTGTTTTGCACTCAACCATATCTCCAAGCTTATGACAACTCATAAGGATAACCATGAAAGACCAACCAAAAACATTTTGATATATGTTAAGGGTAACTTGGAGTATAATATCATTTATTGTAGGGGAGAGGAATTTGAGTTGATAGGTTACAAAAAATTATATTGGGATTGTTAAATTGATGATAGGAAGTCTAGTATAAGGTATGTTTGTTAAATTTTGTACCTTAGAAAAAGTTATCCAAGACCTGGGCACATAGAACAGTTCAGAAGAAAGGTACAAGTGAAAGTACATGCATCATGTAGCAAAAGGTACAACCCTTACATGTATAGGCACGGTGGATTGTTCTGGGAGAACATGTGAACCAATATTTCAAACAAAATAGTCACGGAACACTTCCTCATTCTTCTTATGAATAGTATGGTGCATTGGTTATGAAGGAGTGATCAGTGTTAGTGAACATATTGTTTCTCTATTTCCAACAATCTATTTTCGGTGATTTAATTAGCAATTTGTTTTTTCCTATTTGTATTGAACTATTTATTTTTAGAATAGTTCTACACATCATACGTAATGTGTCTCACAAGACACTTATGTTTGACAACCACCATTATGTTCTAAATTATTGTAAATTCATTTGAATGGATGGAGATTTTGAAATCTTGTGATGATGCATGCCTTAAGACCTATAGAAGATTTTTCAAGAGCTTAACTCCGGTAGAATATTTATAGCATAAACAAAATTATTCATTGAAGCAGATGTAGGGTCTTAGTTGAAGATTAGTTGAAGATCCTAATTGTTTTTTTCTGACTAGAAATATCAGCCATAGGGAATAACACATTCACCGGTATGAAATAGGATCAAAATGTGTTACTCAAGAGATCTATAAAATGCCAACCATAGTCCTAGAACAATTGAGGTTGTTCGACCTATAGAGGTTCATAGATACGATGCTTCCTCCCACCGAAAATTGTAGTATAAACCTTAGTTACTTCAATCTTATTTAGATAATTTTGAACTTGAGACAATTTTTGAAATCAAATGGAAAGTAATGCACTAAGAAATTATAATGGATCAACGATATTTATGCATATGGATAACTTTGAGAAAGTAGAACTCTCCCATGCATAGAAAATGCAAAGATCATCATCCTCTTCTGGAATAATGATAGTGCATTGCATGCACCATGCTATTGATAGGTATAGATATACACGATGGCATAATAACCACTAGTAGAAAAACAACAATAAATGACTTAAAAAAGTACTACAAATTGCATATAAATGACTAAGTTTGGTCACATGACTATTAGTTGTTTATTCCCGATCATTGATAATGTGACCAAATTTATGACTAAACCAATTTTCATCATTTATTGATTGTTTTGATTGATCAATTTGGTCGTATATTTATTCATTTATATAGTTATTGATGGTTGTTAACTGGTCATTTATTTAGTAACGATACTCATTTATTTAGTCATTGTATTCATTAATTTCCATCAATTGGTAGTATATTTAGTCCTTTGTATTCATTGATTTCCATCCATTGGTAGTATATTTAGTCATTTGTATTAACTGATTTCCATCCATTGGTAGTGTTTTTTCCATAGAAAAAAAATATTCTTATATTCATAGAGTATATATGTTTCATTCTTACAAAACAACCTTAAAAAGATTCTATCCTGTTTGTATCAACAAAAGGTTCTGATACTACTATCCCCTTTCCATTCATTGTGCCTCCTTAACTTTATGTACTTTCTTTAATTCCCTACTTCATTGACCTATACTTAAAAAAGAGTTACAACCATAAATCAAGGGCTTCTGTTTCGGTGTCTTCAAAGCTTTCGTAGTACTTGAAATCTCTTGTTTGCAGTTGTAATGCTTCTTTTGAGAGTTTGTCTGCTTTTAAATTGAGTTCTCTCAGAATATGTTGGAAAGAAAACCATTCAACATATTGAAAGGTAAGTTTTATGTCTCTCATAATATTTTCCAAGTTGATGTTTTGGATCAATATTTTTCCTTTGGCCAAGTATATCAACAATTTTGAGTTGCTCAATACTTGAAGCTTCCTGAAATACTTTTTCCTTCATGTCTCTAGGAGGGTCCTATTGAGGGGTTCGAGATCCAGTTCACTCAAAAGAAGGAACCAACCCCACCTAAGAGGCCCAATTAAACTTGTAATAATTTGATGAGTGGTAAGGTTCTCCAGATTTGTGATATGGCTAGTCTTATCGATGGGATTTAATTGTGATTGACATATATGTCTTTTATGTTAATGATCTGGATTTAGGAGTGGAACGAACTGATTAACAGACCGAATACAATAAACATAAAGATATGACTAATAACACAGATATCCAGTCAACAATATATTCTATTGAATAATGAAATAGGTTGAAACTGTAAAACTGCAGAACTGAAACACTTGCTCAAATGGTGGTAGTTATCTCTGAGAAGAGATGCGGCTTCTACGTGCATCCTCATGAGTAGAATGAATTAAAATGAGGCTCTAGAGTCCTTTTTGATATTACGCATGAATTCCAAAACCCTAGACATCCAAAAAGCTAACCCTAGGAGGTGAAACATCAAAAGTTATGTGCTCCCTATGGGTAAGTTGGTACCTCAACTTCCCATGGTCGTAACTTTTGCATACGATCTCTATTTTAGGCACGTGATAGCCCATTGGATAGGTATTTTGGAGATATACACATTACACTATAAAAATTTGACTCCATCTACAGTTTGATTGTGGTGAGCCAAAAAAACATTTTTTAGGCCTCCAAAACATCCCTAGAAGTACAACAAGATGTGATGACATGAAAACATACAAAATAAACAAGTTGGATTAGGTGAGAGGCCACCAATATCCACTTGGAATATGTGTAGGGATTTAGATATCCCCAGAAGTGTATAACCCACAATTACAAATAAGTACAAAAGAACGTGTTGAACTAAAAACAAACAAGAGAGCGAGTTGGAATAGGTGGGTGGCCACCAATAGCCAACTCAATGAATCCTCCCCCTTAGGAAGCAATGGTCTCCATTGAGTTGAGCTCTCCCATTAGGTGAGGAAAATTCTGTTGGATTTGCCCCCGGGTGAGCCACTTGCCTTGGTGTTGGAGTTTCCCTGCCTTGACAACCCGATAAAGCTCAATCCTTTGTTAGAAAGTTCCCTTGACCTATGTGTCCACTATCTGATCAATGGATTCTTGTTCCATGGAGGTGGGGTTGAGCTCTATGGGTGGTGGTTTTTCTACGATCTCTGAGATGTCCAATAATGTTGGATAATATGGTCGAAGGAGGTCCACATTGAACAATGGGTGTAGGACAAGGAAGGGTGGAGTGCTGAGCTCAAAATAATTTCTACCCACAGTATTGGTGATAGTGTAAGGCCTATATCAAAGTGGGTGGAGCTTCTGATGGGGCTCGATGAGATGCTCCTTCTGCAAATGTATCCACACTTTGTCTCCAACCTGAAAATGTACCCTATGTTGATCATGGCGTTGCTTGTACTTAGCATTGGATTTTTGAAAAACCTCCTGGACTTGTTGGTGGATGTGATGAATCAGCTCAATGAATATTGTGGCTTTGTCAATCGCAAACTGATCATGGGAAGAGTATGTATGTATGGGGCGAGAGGAATTGAAACATCAATGCATCCCAAGGGTTGGAATCTGAGGCCAACTAGAAATGAGCTATGGTCAGTGGAGCTATGGAGAGCCCTGTTATAACTGTGTTGAACATAGGGGAGACTCTCATCCCATGCACGTGGATGCATAGAGTTGTACATGCATAAGATGTGCAAAATCATCGGATCGATGACCTATGTTTGGTCGTCTATTTGGGGGTGGAAAGAAGTGGATTTTGTGAGCTTTGTGTCCAATAATGACCAGAGACTTGACCAAAATGTGTTGAGGAACCTGTTATCCCAGTCGGAGATGATGATCTGTTGTATCCTAAAGTGGACCCTCACTCATTCAAAAAATCTCTTGGCAATATTTGTTGCTTTGGTATTCTTATTGCAAGATGTGAGTATGTCCATGTTCGAAAACCGATAAATGACCACAAATACACAGTCATTTCTTTTCTTGGTGGACGGAAGGCTAGAAATGTAATCCATTGATATGGATTCCCAAGGCTTCTCTGGAGTATGAAGAGGGGTGTATAAGCCTTGATTCTGGATTTATGGCTTGGAAATGGCACAGGAATTGAAATATATGATATACTTGCTGACATCTTGTTGAAGTTTTGGCCAATAAAAATGTTTCTGAGGAACGCCCACAGTTTTCTCTATGCCAAAATGTCATGCCATCCGACTGTAGTGGGAAACCCAAATCATCTTTGCACGCTCTCTTGTAGGAACACAGAGATGGACCACAGGGCATAATATTCCTTCCTGAATGTAAAAATCGTTGACAGATGCTCCTATACCCAAGAGATGATAGGTGGTGGTGAAGTCTTGATCTTGCTGATAAAGTTGGGGCCACTCAAATGCTTCATGTCCATAGGAATGGAGCACAATGGTGAGTGCAACCATAGGAGGTCAAATGAGACAATCAGTGACACGATTTGAGATACATGTCGTATACTTTATGTTGAGATGGAACTATTGTAGGTAGGTGGACCACTTTTGATGGTGGTCATTCTACAATTTCCCTTGTGTCTGTACGAACTGCAGAGGCTTGTGATTAGTGCATATGATCATCTTCTTTCCCAAAATGTAATGTTTTTATTGACGATATGATTGTATAATGGAATACATTTCCTTATCATATGTGATGTATTTTCAGACAATATCTAAGAGTGTCTCACTATGGTATGCCACCAAATGACCGTGCTTAGTGAGAACTGCACCCACATCATACTCAGATGCATCAATCTCAATCTTGAACGATTGTTGCAGATTGAGCAAGGAGAGTATTGGAGTTGAGCACAAGCAATGCTTCAGATCATTGAATACTCATTTTTTTTCCTTATCCTACACAAACTTATCCCTGCCACCAACCTTGGTCACCTACTTGATGTCCCATACAATATGGGAGAATCCCAACACAAACCGTCGGTATAAGTTGGCTAGTCCCAAGAAGCTCTGAATCTCGTTTAGTGTGGTCAAGGATATCCATTCATGAATGAATTGGATCTTAGTTGGATCAACATGCACCCCATTCTCATTAACAATGTATCCCAAGTGTTGGACCATGTTTATGCCAAAAGAGCAAAATTCCAAGTTGGCATCTAGCTTGTCTTGGCGTAGAGTGCTCAAAACCTGTTGAATATGCTACATGTTCTCTCCCACATTCTACTGAAGCTGAGGATGTCGTCAAAATATACCACCACAAAGGAGTTGGTGAAGGGCCTCAATACATCATCCATCAACCTCATGAAATTGGTTGGTGCATTTGTTAAGACAAAGGGCATGACCATCCATTCAAGGAGACCTGATTTATATTTGAAGGTTGTCTTCCATACATTAGTTGGTTTGATGGGAACTCGGTGTTAGCCAGACTTTAGGTCAATCTTGCTAAAGAATGTTTCCCCCCTTGAGTTGGTAAAGAAGGTCATCAATCCTGGGAATGGGGTACCGGTTCCTGACTGTGATTTTGTTTAAGGCTTTCTAATCAATGCAGAGTCACTAAGTCTCTTCCTTCTTCTACACTAGTACAATAGATCTTCCACAAGGGGAGGATTTGGGTATGATGTGCCCCTTTTGAATAAGCTCTTGGATTTGAAACCCGATTTTGTCATTTTCCATCAATGAGCAACGATAGACTTGTCCATTAGGTAGAGGTTCTACAGGGGTCAGATGAATTGGATGCTTGAAGTGGAAGTGTGTTAGTACCCCTGTAAGTGAGGAGAATATGTCTTTGTATTCTTCCACGATCTCGTCCACTTGTTTCTGCTGGAAAGAGATGATCTGTGTAGAGGCCACGTATGTGGCAGTGACCTTCTTCTTACTATGAGCACAATCACAACTGAGACGAACTTCCCGGTCTATGAAATGACATTACTACATTTCTTATCATAGATTAAAGAAATACTAGTGGGCGTCGCTACCTCTGGTATCCTGTACAATTGTCTACCCAAAGTAATAATAAAACTATAGGGTCTCCACTCACACACAACATGATGCTCCCACAATTATGGTTGTCCTAAAATAACATCAAAAACTTCAAGGGGAGAAATATCACATAGTACCTCATCTTTGAAAGGGTTGATGTTGTAGGGCATATGAAACTGTTGGCTAACACAGAGATCTCTTCCTTGGTGAAGCCAGCCGATGGCTTAGGCTTGTGGGTGCAGTGTTGTTGGCGGGTCCAACCACTTGACGACCTCTCCTGAGATTAGGTTTTTCTGACTACCTCTATAAAAAATGAAATGAAGTGGATGCCCCTTTACCCACATCCACGAGTGAAAGAGGCATTCCCATTCCTTTGGTTATTCTAGTTCTCTTGGCTTGGATTTGGTGTTAGCGATAGTGGCATTGGGTTTATCATCGATAATCCACTTCCCTCCTTCATGATTTTATTTGGAATCAAAATTGGCCTCTGAATTGAAATCCTTCAGTTCGATCGTGAGTGACTTCTTGGAGCAGCATACTTCGGTGTTGTGCCAAGGGATTTTATGGTACTCACACCATTTTCCCATTTCCTTATTTGTCTTCTCATTTCCCTTCTTATGTTGTGGCTTGGAATGGTTTTCCTGAGGGCAGCCATCTCTGCTTGGTCCCTTGTTGTGTGGGTTGGTGCTGCCTTTTCCTTGGTTTGGCTGCGAGGGGTTTGCAAATCCAAACTCATGCCTTTTCTGCTTAAATTTTTGCTCGATCTTGATAGTGTATCTAGAAGTCGTTCCCAATGAGGCGATTTCCAGAAAATCCATTTATGTTTGAATGTATCTATGCAAACAACAATGGTATTCAAGCACCAGATGACGCTTAGAGTCTTTGATACCCATTTTGGTGCGCAGGGTATGGAAAATATTGGTGAAATCTGCTACTGTCTAGTTCCTTTCTTGACTTAGGGTGGTCCATCTCATGTATTGGTCCTCGTAGCTTCCAATAGGGTAGTATTGTTCTTTAATGGCATCCCAAAAGGAATCCCATGTAGGGGCCACCAAAAACATTGCAGATTCCTCTATGACCCTTTTCTCAGAGTAAGTATCCCACCAGTCTTTAACATGGGGAAACACCTTGAGGAGTGAAAAAGTGATCTTTTTCCTATCAAAAAAATTGTGGACCGAAAAATACCCTTTACGTAGATTCAACCATTTATCTATAACATCCGCATCTATCAGTCCTTCAAATAATGGAATATCAAAATTTATTGTACCTTGAAGTGGGTTGCATGTCCTCTTTATGAATATGTGTCTCCTATGGGCAGTCGTCGAAGGATCTGCGAAACGTTGTCCATCATTTCATTCCTTTGTCGTGTGAGGACTTCCTCGAGAAACATTTTAATAGGATCTCTTGCTCCATCATATTTCTTTTCCTCCCCCATGGGTTGTTTTCAGGCTCTGCACGACCGATCTTGCAATGGATCGATTGGTTTGAGTCCCAAATTTTTGTACGCAGATCTTGTCAGGGACATGCACAAAGAAAAAAAAAGAAGAGTAGACCGCTATGATATCACTGATCTGGATTTAGGAGCAGAACGAACTGATTAATAGATTGAATACAATAAGCATAGAGATATGAAGAATAAGACAGATATCTAGTGAACAATATGTTCTATTGAATAACGAAATAGTCTAAAACTGTAAAACTGGAAAACTAAAACACTTGCTCGAATGGTGGTAGCTATCTTTGATAAAAGATGTGGTTGCTAAATGAATCAACCAAAAACCTAGACATCCAAAAACCTAACCCTAGGAGGTGAAACATCAAAAGTTATGTGGGCCCCTATGGGTAGGTTGGTACCTCAACTTACCGGGGTCCTGAATTTTGCATGCAACCTTTGTTTTAGGCACGTGATATCCCATTGGAAAGGTCTTTCAAAGATCTACACATTCTGTCATGAAGCCTTTACTTTGTCTACAACTTGACTATGAAAAGCCAAAAAAACATTTTTTAGGCCTCTAAAACAACCCTGGAAGTACAACAAGATGTGATGACATGAAAACATACAAAATAAGACTGTTGTATTAGGTGAGAGGCCACCAATATCCATCTGGAAGATGTGTAGGGATTCAGATAGTCCAGGAAGTGTAGAACCCACAATTATAAAGAAGTACAAAAGAACGTGTTGAACTAAAAATGGTCAATTGATCCCTCCTCGAGTTCCCTCTTCATGAGAATAATTTCCTTAAGGAAATCTCAACCAACCCTTCCCTCGACTCCCTCTTCATGAGAATTCTATGCTCTAGGAGATCATTAAACCCTTCCCTAAGCTCTATGTAAAATAAAATAAATAGTAATTAAGATCAATAATTTGAATAAACACAAATAATTTTGTAATGATTTTTTTCGTCAGAATTATACCATGTAATGGACAAAATCCATATTTTATGTTTCTAAATTGCGTTTGTGAATACATAAAAACTACACTATTTATATGAAATTTAAGAAGGATCTTTTAATTTTCTCATTATAAACTTTCTAATTTATTAATATAGAATATTAATTTATTAATACTAAAATTGTATGACAATTTAAGAATGATCTTTTAATTTACTCATTATAAGCTTTTTAATTTATTAATACATAATTCTAATTTATTAATACTAAAATTGTATGTAATACTAAAAAGATATGCCCCTAGGAAAAGCCCCAGGACCGAACGGATTCACCACCAACTTCTTCCATCACTATTGGGACATAGTAAGGAAAGAGGTTTGGGAGGTAGTGGAGGAATCAAGGACTTCAGGTCAAGTCCTCCCTGCCCTCAACGCCACCTTTCTCACCCTAATCGCAAAAGAAGAACGGGTAACAAACCCCAAGCAGTTCAAGCCCATCACTCTTTGCAATGTAATTTATAAAATCATCACAAAGGTGGTTGCGAACCGCCTCAAGCCAATTCTTCCCTTCGTCATATCTAAAGAACAGGCAGGATATGTAGAGGGAAGACAAATCATGGACAACATTATTCTAGCTCATGAGGTCATCCATTCTCTCAAGTCGACAAAAACTCCGGGTATGCTAATAAAACTTGATCTTTCAAAAGCATTCAATAGAGCCAAATGGCAATACCTCTAAGCCATTTTAAATTCTTTTGGCTTTGATCAACATTGAGTGAACTGGATCTTAAACCTCACCTCCTCGGCCTTCTTTTCCATCCTCATCAACGGAGTCCCTTCCCAACCCTTCTCACCATCTAGAGGCATCAGACAAGGGGACCCCTTATCGCCCTTTCAGTTCGTGCTCATGGCGGAAGGCCTAGGATGTTCCATCAAGAGACTGGTCCAAGAAGAATCTCTCAAAGGCTTTCCTTTACACAACATCCANCCAAACTCTTCTTCTTTAATACTCTGATTATGGTCCAGCTTCATATCTCCAAACTCCTGGGAATACCCAATAGCTCCCTTCTTTCCAACTACCTAGGCATTCCTCTAACAGGAGCAACAACAAAATCCATATCCTGGGACAACCTCCTCCTTTCCATCTCCAACAGGCTGAATAACTAGACCTTTCGAATGCTAAACATTACAGCCAAACTGGTCCTACTCAAGTCAGTCCTTCAGACCCTTCCCACCTACCTTTTCACTACCCTATTTGCTCCCAAGCAAATCATCAGAGCTATAAGGAACCTCCAACAAAACTATCTCTGGCAAGGCCTTCAACCTAATAAGAATTGGGCACTAGTAGGATGGGACAAGATCTGCACGCCAAAAAGTATGGGAGGTTTGGGACTCCAAGACCCGGGTAAGCTTAATCAAGTAATGGGAGCCAGAATGTGGTGGAGATGGCTAAAAGCACAAAATACACTATGGGCGCAAATATGGAGGCAGAAATACACTCCCTCCATGCAGGCTGACCAACTCATTAGACACAACACCAGAATACATGGATCTAACATTTGGAACACAACATGGCAAAAAAGAGACCTGATTCAAGATCACGCCTTCTGGGAAGTGAAAAATGGAAAAAGTGCCATGTTTTGGCAAGACTCATGGTAGCAACTCAAACCTCTAAATGACCTGGAAGAGCTAATGCCCCTTAAGCATGCTCTAAACCAAGGCACTACCCAAAGAGTGAAGGATCCATGGAAATCCGAAGAACAAAGACTGCAGTGGCGACACTCGAAGACCTCCAACCAGGAATTAGGGGTCCTGGAGAGCCTTCACCTACAAGCTTGGCAACACTATGCAAGCCACTGAAAAACTCCCCACATAGAAGGCCCGGATATACTCAGATGGGTGCACTTCACTACTAGTAACTTCTCAGTCAAATAAGCCTGCTACCTACAAGGCAATTGCCAAAACCAGGAAAAGGAAAACATATGGAACAAGGTTTGGAACTCGGTACTCTGGCCTAAGCTGTCCACCTTCCTCTGGATAATTGTGCACAACAGAGTCCTCACCTAGGAAAACCTTAGAAAAAGAGGCTTTATTGGGCCCTCAATATGCGCCTTATGCCAACAACAAGAGGAAACTAAAGAGAATATTTTCAATAGATGTCACTATAGCTAGTCGGTCTGGGACCAAGGAGCCCAACTAATGCGTCGATCCAATCAAAACAGAAGCAACATTAGAGACACGATTGAAAATTGGGACTTGACCACCTTCAACAATCCTTTACTGAGTCACATATGGAAACTCCTCCCTGGTTTTATTCTCTGGAAGATCTGGAAGGAACGAAACAAAAGAATCTTCCAGTCCAAAGACTCCACACCAGACTTAACATGGGCAAAAATCATCACACTTATCAAGGAAACAGTCAGAAGCAAACATTGGAAATTAGAGGACCTAAACTGCAACCCAGAAGAACAATACATTCTCCAAAGTTGGCAACCCAGTTTGATCAATAAACTGATGATCAAAACACCTAAGTGTCAAAAGAGAAGCCCAACCACCTGGACCCCTCCTCCTGCAGAATTCATAAAAATTAACTTCGATGGGGCTTCCAAAGGAAAGTCGGGGCCAGCTGGCTTTGGAGCAGCACTCATAAACTCCAGAGGAGATATCCTCATCTTGGTAGCGGGGTATTTGGGGGAGACAACAAATAATGCAGCAGAGCTAATGGGCCTACTGCAAGGTCTCAAAGTAGCAATTGCTTGACATAGCCACCAGCTTATCGTGGAAGGGGATTCAGAAATCGTCATCCAACTAATCACGAAAATCCTCCATGGGGAGGATCTGCAAAAAATATCACCTAGCTGGAGACTCTAAGGGTTGCTTGAGGAATTTAAGAATCCCCTCAGAGCCAACCTCAACATCATACCTTCTCATGTGAAAAGAGAGGCCAACAGGGTAGTGGATTGTCTGGAAAATGAAGGAGTAACAAAGGAGTCTGAACATATTTACTAGGCAGGACACAGCTCTGAAGTATTAGACATGACAGGGCGGTGTCAATTTCTAGCAACTAAGGATCTCCAACCCCCAGATGGGGTGCCACGCGGAGGGGGCAGGACATGTAGAACAGTGTCGGGAGGGGCCATAAATGGTGGCCACCGGCTCCCATATCCTCGCCATAAATGAATGGGAGTGCACCCAGGCAGAGGATGTCAAACGATGAGGATCCTTGCTCGAGCGAGAAGTACAGGAGAACAACGCATTAAGACCTCAGCCTTAATGGCCATAGCTATCACCTTTGACCTTATTGACTGCCTCGGAGGATTCGTAATGCATTTGAGGTTTGCAGAGTCAAAGGATGAACCTTCGAAGAGCCAAGATAGAGCTTGGCTTCTGAGCATGCCACGAGCTAGGGGATGGCCTCGCAGAGGCGCGGCATGGTACGCAACTGATTCACGGTGGATGTGGTAGAAGAACTTTAAAAAAGCTTTGGCTCTCGCCAGTAGAAGGAAAACAAGGAAGTCCATGAGATTGGGAACGCCTCCAATGGCATATGTTGAGGATATTGCACCTGGCAAATCCATCCAGAGCTACAACGAGAGCCTCCTATTCATGGTCCCGGGCAATTGGAATCCCCCCACCTGTTTCGGGAAGGATGCAGTAACCCCTGCTCCACGCACAGTGCATAGTCCCAGGGATGCTCTAGTTGAGGAGTTCACATCATGCGTCGTGGAGGAAGAATTTTCGAAAGGAATAGAAGAAAACATAAAGGAATTCACTACCGGCGAACCTCCGGAGGTGGTCAAGCAGCGAAATAGGCAGCTAGAGTCCCCAGGTGGCAATGCGAAGGAACGAAAGGATGTGGCTGATCAACCACCATTCCTTCATCCGGAGCACCTTGAATTAATCTTTGACATTCGCAGCATGGTGGACGACCAGATATTCAGGGCCATCCGCATAAATCAATGACTCGATATGATCTATGCGGCCTACTCCAGTGCATCCCCAAGATGCCAATGCCCTACCTGCGTGTAGGTCTACACAATTCCAGTCAAGCGAGGAAAGAATGGAGAGGAGGATAAGGACACCAACTAATAGGTTTTTTACATGCTCACAGTTAGAAACTCTTTTCTTTTGTTGCATACCAGCGATATAACATTATTAGCTTGTATTACTGTTATTATTAACATAGTAACGATAAGACTTGGTATAAAGGTGGCCATGCATCCTGGTTTCCTTCGGGCAGGATGGCATCCTGGAACTATGAGTTTGAAAAGTAGCATGGCTCGGCCAGCTGTCTCGGTTTCCTCTATAGGTGGGATAGGTGGCAGCTTAAGAGAACTATGTAATGTTGCAATGTTAATATAATAGGACCTACCTTTTTTACTTAAAAAAAAAAAATATATATATATATATATATATAATTTGACTTTTATGAATCCACATACAATACTCTCAAAGTATTGCCATATCTCACGAATCAAAATTAACTAAATAGTTTTTATAATATATAAGTTTTTATAGTATAGAAGCATGAAGGATCCAATATGTTTCAACTATGAAAACCCTCAATTCTTTTATATTAAAGAGATGTCTTACATTTATGTTCAAGAGTTTTCATTTTCCTACAGTTAAACAAAGGAGGTAGAAAGGAGTAAGAGTGAAGGACATTTCTCATGATTCTTCGATCCTTTTATATTCAAGAGTTGTCCTACATTTAAGTTCAAAAGTTTTCCTATATTTAAACAAAACAGGTAGAAAACAAAAGAGGTAGAAAGAAGTTTTATATTCAAAAGTTGTCCTACATTTACGTTCAAGAGTTTTCCTACATTTAAACAAATGAGGTAGAAAGAAGTAAGAGTGACGGACATTTCTCATGAATCATATCCTTTTCATGTAAACTCAATCCATCTTTTCAAGTAAATTTGCTTATTTCACTAAACATTATATCTTTCCTTTCTAATTAACATATATACTTTAATTCATGTCTTACATTACTTTGTTCAATTTATTATACTTGCATTATATTTTTCTCATGTAAATAGATACATTAACGTTTTCATATAAATTTATGGATAAAAATAGCTTAAATTAATATCATTACATTATATGTTAATATATGTTATCTTCATATATGCAATATATTAATATCACACAATAGGAAAATATTAACTTTTTATTAGTTATTCTTTAATTAATGTCATTGGTGAAATATGGGCAAGCTTAAAGAAAACTTTTGTTTTCTTTCTTAATACTAATGTTGTTTATTAACAGTAATTTTATTTTGATTTATTTTAATGTAGATTCATATATATATTAAAATATTATAAAATATTATTAGTTATTATTATTTGAAATATTTTTTTAATTGACATATATATACCACATGCCACATAATTATTATAGATATGACACTTTTACTTGGGTTGTAAGTAAAAGGTATTTATGAGTGCTATTAATTTAAAGAAAAAATCTTGGAAAATCAAGAAGATAAAGCTAATTATCATAAAAAAAAATCATTAACTTTACATTAAAGCATTAGAATATTATTCATATTGTTGTCCACTTAAAAAATAAATAAACATTTGTAAGAAACTAATAAATTTAAATGAATTTCATAGTAAAATATAACTTTGGAGAAAACTTTAAAACACCTTAAAACATCTTAACATGAAAGAAATCCTAAAATCCTTTCACATTATTAAGGCTAAGGATGAAAAGCAATTTTTAAAATCAAGATAAATCTATTTAAAAAAAATAATTAAAATATAATTCTTTATATATTTAAAGAATCCAATTTAAAATAGATCTATATTCATATACTTTCTGTATATAAAAATTACTATAAATATTATCCAAAAGTTATTAAAAAAAATAGATCTAAATTCATATACTTTCTGTATCTAAAAATTACTATAAATATTATCCAAAAGTTATTAAAAATAAAAAATAAAAAGCCATTTTTTTATTTAACATTACCTAATAGTATAATAAATAAATAAATTTTATATGTCCCACAAACCAAATTGGTCTCACCCAATAACATTTTTTTTTCCAATGACATTTATTCCAGACACTTTTCAATAAGAAAAAAGCTTATATTAATAAAAATAAATATTTTTTAATAAAAACTGTCTTATGTAACAGAACTTTCAGTTCCTTTTTAATAAAACTATATAGATGTAAGATCTGAACATAATACACTTTACTCCAGAAATGCAGAAAACTTTTAGGTATATACTCTAAATATAGGTTAACAACCAGACACTTAAAAACGCACATAACACGACTAAAGATTTACCAGTTCCACACCACCAAAACATTATTTTAAATAATGTTTTTTTTCTTAAATAAATAAAACAATTAAAATTTAAAACAATTAAACAGCTTCTGTAATATCTGTGTAATAAAAAATATTTTATCTGCCAACTAATTCTGAATTCAACAACCGTTAATATGACATATAAGTAAAGCCGTAGGTAAAGATTCAAGGAAATGACGATTTTTTCAACTGTTTTCAAATTTATGAATTTGAAACAAAAAGAGAGCAAAGCCTATGCCTGGCAAAGTAATTTGTTCATTGATACCAATTTATCATGATCATCCACTGTGATATCGGAGATGGAGGCCATGGTCCTAATACTATACTTCAACATCCCCCTCCACCCCCACCACCTCCGCCGCCTCCGCCTCCACCTCCACAGCCACCGCCACCTCCTCCACCCACTCCGCCTGCCCCACACCCACCACCACCGCCATGTCCATGGCCATGACCTCCAGCAGCTGCAGGTGCAGCTGCAGCTGCAGCTGCAGCTGCATCAGCTCCGAACAACGGCCCTGCTACCCCAGCTCCGCCCCCTCCGACACCATGCCCACCCCAGCGGTGGCGCTTCCTTTTCTTGTTCCGTGGATCATCAGCGCACGAGAGAAGAACCATGGACACCATAATCAGTGCTGAGAGCACCACCAATACAACCCACACTGCCGACGACACATGATAATTATAACCCTCAGAAATCAGCAAATCAAGGCCGACCCTCCTCATTATAACAGAAATTGATGGGAACTCACTATTCTAACAGTCTGCCCCTCCGATATTGATAAGAGTAACACAAATAATTTACGGGATGCAAACGATTTTAAGAGTCGGTGCAGAATAGTCGAAATGTGTGGTTCATCAAATATAACTGCCGACGACACATGATAATTATAACCCTCAGAAATCAGCAAATCAAGGCCGACCCTCCTCATTATAACAGAAATTGATGGGAACTCACTATTCTAACAGTCTGCC
>JASDQU011442354.1:7458-23453 GCA_032191745.1 Picea mariana | reverse complement strand
AGAGTGTGGCATGCCATGAAGCTTGAAAACCTGATCCATGAAAATTTGAGCCATCGTGGATGCTGTAAATGGGTGTTGAAGGGCGCAGAAATGAGCATACTTGGAAAGGCGATTAACAACCACCATGATGACTGATTTATTTCCCGATTTAGGTAAGCCGGTAATAAAATCCATAGAGATATCCTTCCAAATAGCAGGTGGAATCGGGAGCGGTTGTAGTGTGCCTGGAGATTTGACTGTTTCTCCCTTGCTGCATTGACACAAATCACATTCAGCGACAAAATTATGAATGTCTTGTTTCATACCATCTGAGAAAAAGGAACGTTTAACCCTGTCATAGGTTTTGGTGAACCCGGAGTGCCTTGTTGTGGGTGTAGCATGAAGCTCAGAAAGTACCGTGGATTTAAGCTTGGATTGTTTACTTAAATACAAACGAACTTTGTATCGAAGTTCATCATGGAGCCAAGAGTACCCTGGGGAAGCTGGAGCATTGGACTGCAATTGTTGGATCAACTGCGAACTTTTGGGATCTTGTAGCCATTCTTGGCGAACGACTTGGAGCTAATCTGGTACAATGAATGAAAGAGAAAAAATGGATCCTTCATCTTCATATTTGCGGGAAAGTGCATCCGCAACCACATTGTCTTTGCCTTTCTTTTAAATGATCTCATAATCATATCCAAAGAGCTTAGTCACCCATTTTTGTTGTTCTGGGGAGGAAATGCGTTGTTCCAGAAAATACTTGAGGCTTTGATGGTCTGTCTTAATTTGGAAATATTTCCCCAATAGATAAGGGCGCCATAGATCAACGACATGCAGAATAGCCAACATTTCCTTTTCATAGATGGATTTGCCCAGATTTATTTCAGATAGTTGCTTGCTGGTAAAGGCCAAAGGTCGACCCTCTTGCATAAGGACAACACCAATTCCTTTCCCTGAGGAATCACATTCCAACACAAAGGTCTTTGTGAAATCAGGAAGGGCAAAGACTGGAGTGGTGCACATGGCCATCTTCAAGGTTTGAAAAGCTTGAGCAGCGGCTGGAGTGAAATGATAAGAGAATAATAACATAAATAACACTTTGAATCTGAAAGCAATGTTCATGGCCCTCTTCGAGGGGGCAACCTCCAGTTGAGCAGAGCTCTATTTCAATAATATCCAAGCTAGGGTTCTCATACCCTCGATTCCTATTTATACTAAAAAGAAGCATCTAGAGGAAGATCCTTCTAGAAACAGAAGCTTCTATTAGGTCTTCTTACATACGCCTTATTCTATTTTATTGAAAGGCCTTATTAATATCGACCTTTATTACATCCGAATATACTGTTCTACCTATGTGCGGGTTAGGACCCTAACATACAATTTACTTTAACCCTTTTGAAAAGATATATAATTTATTTTTTAATTTAAAAAACAAATTCAATTTTTTTTCTAAATGATTAAAGGTAAAAATGATGGAATACAATTTAAGTTAACCCTTTTGAAAGGACATGTAATTTATTTTTTAATTTAAAAAATAATTTGTAATCATATAAAATGATTTTCTTTTATTCCTTCTCATTGATGTAATATGCATATATTTTTAATTTTCTTCAAAATATTATAATTCATCTTAAAAATTATATATCAATTATATATAATCATAATTAATTATGATTAAAAACAATTAATTTTAATTGTTAATAATTTACTATATTTAATTATAGCAAATCATTGTTTAACCATAATAAATAATAATGGTGAAACATAATTCATCATAATTATGATAAACTATAATCAATTTTTTTTTTCATAAATTATTCTTCTACCCTATACTTATAATTATAATTATGGTAAACTATAATTCTTCTAACCTGGATTCGAAAAACTACACCTAAAGGTGTACTCCTTGCATAAAAAATTTCTATAGTCCTTAGATTACGCCCATTATGTCCAAAAAGTCTCTATACAATCCTTATATTATGCCCATTATGTCCAAAAAGTCTCTATACAATCTTTATATTATGCCAAAAAGGCTTTGAATAATATTATGCCCAAAAAATCTCTCTATAGTCCTTACATTTCGATGTTGTGCCTTACATACATTCTTCCCATGCAAAACTATAAGCATAATCCCATTGCTTCAGTCTCTAATCCATCAAAAAAATCCGTATAGACCAAAAGCACTAACTAGTAGGGAAAGAGCTTCTTTGGAAAGCTTGTCATCTTTCAAATTCAATTTTCTAATAATGTGGTTGAAAGAGAGTCACTCAAAGGATTGGAAAGACAGTTTAATGTCTTGGAGAAGTTGTTCAAGTATGATATCTTGAGAAGCGATCTTGCTACGAGCCCAATCCATAACTAATTTTGAGTCTTCTAGGACCTGCAACTTTCTGACGTTTTTCTTGATTGTTGACTCTAATAGAATCAATCAATTGGTTGGCTAGTGTAATCCTAGCTTTAGATGGGATAGGTTAATCATACAGGGAGTCGTCCAATGTGGATTGACTATGGTGAGTTTCAGTGATCAAAATTGAACCCTTTAGCCCTTCCAAAGGGCTCAAACCTATCTTAGAAGGGTAATTCAAAAAATAACGTTAAAAAATGTAAATTTTTTAAATCACTTATCATTTATGAAGGACAACAAATATCATAAAATGTCAAAGAATGATCAGATTTTCAATAACTCATTAATGTCCTCACGTCCAATGCTTTGTTGGTCAATGAGCATTGGTCCATCACACGATACTTGCCTTTGGCATCTAAAGACTAAAATAATCTCTATTCTATTTGGATTTTATTTATTCCCTGATATGGTGTACCCTTCCACAACATTAAATCCATCTCAAAGTTCACACCTAGACAAATATCCTACCACCATATTGTTGTATGCACTATTTTGTGTATCACTTAATGAAAACTTCCCAAAAATCTTAGACACCATGTCTTTGTCAATCCCCACTTGAATTCGTGTGTTATGAGCATCGTTGATTCTTGTCAATATGGGAATTGACATCACATTTAATTTACATATTTCATGTTTTTTAATCCCACGCTCACTACAATGTCATTTTCTTTGTTTATATTTTCCTTTGCCACTTGCCATAATGTCATTTCCTTTGTTATCTTTACCTCTACTCTTGGCTCTGTAAACAACCTAAACAATTAGTCATAGGTTATGGATGTAAATTGTAATGACATTGTGAACTTATTAGTAATATTAACTACAAATGAGTTACTCAATGTCAATTTTGAAAAGCAAACAATATACATTGAGTGAACCCAAGGAAATCAAAACAACTCTCTTTTTTCATGTTCACATATTTCATCTGATTAATCGTATCTAACATGTTCATTCATAGTTATTTTATTGCATTCATAATGCTATGTGTTTGCCTATTAAAATTCATGACATGGTTATAGCTTTGATATCTAATATGCTTATTTTTTAGGACATTGGTGGACCTCTCAACTACTTGTATGTAATTCATGGCATCTTCACTAATACAACAGATAACGGGAGAAAAACACATAATTAAGAATTGAATGTAAATATCTAAATAATCCATCAATCTTGTACAAGTTTGTACAAGCTCATCATGAAGATAATGCATAGTTTTTCTTTGTTTCACATAAAACTATTTAATGATTATGTTTGGGAGTAAAAACTCTATTAAGCTTGGTGAAATTTTCTAAATTGTATGTTCTTGATTAAGTTTAGATATGAACTTGCACAAAATGAACCTTGACAACATCACAAAATAATTGTGATTACAACACTGAGAATTATGATTCTATTTATAGCATCATCAAATCCTTACTATGTTCTCTAGAATGATCACTCCCCTTTTCTCTATTCCATGTGTCTTTATCTATCACACTCTTTCACTTTCTTCTTCTTGTTTCTAGCAACATTGACATGAGCGTAATCATACTTTGTAAATATTGTGAGAATACCCCATAGCTCTCTTCCCCTTGCCTCATCCCAAGCCCAAGATCAAGGAGACGTATCATGAGTAGCATTAATGCTTGGAACAACAATTTTTGAAGCTAGGTGGGTTTTTTCATAAAGCTAGGGAGGATGTAACATAATTTTTATTATCATCAAACTTATGCATTCAGGATTATTCTCTAACATCCCACTCTTTCATGCATTTTCACATGGTTTGAGAGATAAAGTGAACAATCAATATCCTCCTTAATAAAAATAACATACTTTGTGGTCTTGATAAGTAATTCCTTTAGTTTTGTGTTTCTATGGATCTCTAGAAGCTTCATTTTCGGAGAAAGAAACACTGGAGGGTAGTTGTTGGATGCGGACCGATTTTGAGGAAAAGTCCAGTTTTGGAAAGTAAAGCTTAATTTGGAAAAAGACATCTGGAAAGAAAAGCAATACGTGTAAGGAAAAGGCACATGCAAAGGAGGAATGCATGCAAGGCGCAGAGGCAGTAAGACATAACCATGTCAGGGTTAGGGTTTTAGAATGTAACAGCTAATAAGACTATAAAATAATATAAATAAGCACCTAGGAGGTCTAGGTCAGGGGTGCGAGGTTTTGTTGGTTTTCATAGGGTTGTTGTTGGTTAGTAGTAATTTAGGTTATGAGGTATTGTAAGACAATTTTGTAAGTTGTTGAGCTGTAGAAGGGCCAAGTAGGCCAGATTTTGAGGGTTAGATCACAGGCTAGGGGACCTAGTGTGATCTAGTCCACCTCACGGAGGTTGTGGAACCTGTTTCATAATTGTATGTAGTGCGCGCAACGCCATATTTTGTTGAATTCTAAATAAAAGAGCCTAAGACCCATATCTTTGTGGACATAGCCTAGGAGGGGGTGGACCACAGTAAAACCTGTGCACTGTTGATGAGTGAATGCATGTTTACTTTCTCTTAATAGTTGATCATATTTAATGCATGTTAATGGTTGATTTACACATATGTGGTTATCTAGATCTATTTGATTGCATGCAATATTTTACCAGATGAATGGATCTTAATAATAATAGATTGAGTAATCAGTTAAGGCTCGAGAAAGATCAGTTACAATCCTAGATACCCACTCTTTCCTAGACTGCAAACACCTGAGCATTGCAGTCGCCCATAGAACTATCTCGGGTGAGACTATGTAGTACATTATGTGTGTTGCGTTGCCTTATTGTTTACTAGGAGGGCCGATAGTTTTAGAGGGTTTTGTTGGAAACATGTTTAGATATGAACTTGGGTCAGCCAAGAACTAGCTAGAGAGAGAGATAACCAACAAATAGGCTAGAACTACATGGGATTGAGTGAATGGGATCCGTCAAAGAATCATGTGGAGAATGAAGGTATAAAAAAGGAATGTTCAAATCGTGGAATCCAATGAAGGAGGAGATAGAAAGATGGTTGGAAACAAAGGATCTTGAATTTGCATAGAAGGATACCATAAACCCTAAGATAACACTGTATAAATATCTGGACAAGTACGTGTTTAACGACCGGCATGAGTTATTTCTCTGTGATTTCCTGCATGTGTTGCAGGAGTGGCTATTGAGGTTGAAAGACAACCACCCTACAAATCAAATTAGACAGCTCGAGTGGAATCTTGTGGAGACCGTGTAGTTACAATAAGTTAACAACAAATTCACGTGCGTAGTAGAGTTCTGGTTAGACAGTATTGTTGTAGGGTTTATCACAGAATTTGCAGTAGATACCGTGAATTATTACAGCGCAACAGAGAAGGAGTTTCTAAAAGGACCTAGAGGTAGGTATATCAGATCGTTGTATACTTCAATCAATATTTTACTGTATAACAACAGTGCAATAATTATGGAATTAGACAACTAAAATTCCTTGCGTGCATGGGGGAAGGGGGGAAGCATTGACAAGAGGTGGAGAAATAGAGTAAGAGATGGATAAGGGAAAGAAGGAGGCCATGGACCCAATCATGATGGAGGAAGATCAAATAAAGTAGATAATGGCAATGATTGGAAAGATGCGAAGTGGAGTACCCTACCAATATAAGATGAATAATAAGAAGAGAGCCATAGCTCATAGAGAGGGCTTGGCAAGTGATGAAGAAGAGGTAGAGGATCTCCGGGCTATGGAGCAGATTGAGTAAATCATGTGTGCAACACATGAAAGGAAGACATGCGGTCCAAGGGAAGGAACAGAAGGAAGAACTCCCATCCATGTCAATGTCAGTGTGGAACCCATAACCCCATGTGCGACTAGTACACCAAAAATAACACCACCATTCAGACAACCGAATTTTAATGGAAGAAAGATAGTAGGAAGTTCATCTAAACAAGGAGTAACAACTGGAGGAGCCAGTTCAGGATGTAGTAGTCAAATATATACACTGCGCGGAGGTAGTAGTTCATCACCATTCAAGATGGCAGGACATGATCCCACCATTAGGTTACCCGAATTTTGGGAAGAGGCATCTAAGGACCTTGAAAAACATTTATTCATCTGCGAGAAGATCTGGGAAGCAAAGAAGATCATAGATGAGGACACAAAAATTGCGCAGTTAGCTATCACGCTAAGGGACCACACACTGGATTGGTACATGAGCCTAACTGTAAACAGTCCACCAAGAACAAAAAGGACGATTGCATGTGTCAAGAAGCTACTGATAAATGAATTTTAGAATCCTAGTTTAGAAGATTAGTACATGAATGAGATGATTGAAATCATACAGAAACCATGTGATTATGTTTGGGAGATTGATGAGCGGTTCAAATGGTTGAAGGGTAAGTTGAAGTATGTCATGACTGACATGAAACACATACATCTCTTTGTGAATTCACTATTACCACATTTGAAATACCCATTGAGACATTAGAAGTTTCAAACTCAGGCAGAGGCTCTACAGGCAGCCTTAAAGCTAGAGGAGAACTAGTATCAGAAGACAGATCCAACAATACAGGAACTGAAGGAGGATCTGAAGAACCTCACATTTCAACTGAACCAAAATAAGGGCAAAGACAAAAGAGAAGCTATTTGGTGTACCACATGCAGGACATAGGGACACCATAAGAATGAATTCCCAACTTTCATGCAGTACATGGAAACAGGAGTACCAAACCCTTTTCCAACAGGACGAAAATGGTGCAAGATCTATAAGACACATGGGCATGATCCATATCATTGTCCCATGATGCATAATTTCAAACAATACCCAAGAATTCATACTACAATTTTTTCAAATCAGGGGGTCATGATGATAAATATTGTAGGACAATGGAGTTGATGAGGGAAAGAACTTCAGACACCTATAGAGTGCAGGCAGAAATGATGACATGGAAAGTTGCACCTCAGTTTAACTAGGTACCACCTCCATACAACACTATGGATCAACAATATAACAATGTGCAACCACAATATAATAACATGCAGCCACAATATAACCCCGCGCAGTATAATCAAGGGCCTCAATATAATGCACCACGAGGAGATCGAACTGGCTATAGAGGTGGAGGACGAGGTAGAGGAGGATTTGGAAGAGGCATAGGTCCAGTGGTGTGCCACAACTACCAACAACCAAGACACTATGCAAGGGAATGTCCACTTCCACCTGTGACATGTATGTATTGTCGCGCAATAGACCATGATACAGAGGAATGCCCAATAATTTTGGGAAAAATTCAAGAAAAGAGGAATGAGAATAATCAGAATGTACAGTGGATCTCTGTAGAGGCCGGGGACGATGGAAGAAATATCAACATAGTCACACGAGGAGGTGCTAAGACAGGAACTGACGCAGTGAGACAAGATCCAACACCACACCAATGGGTGAAGAAGAATATTGAACCACATAAGCAGTTTCAATCACAGAAAGTAAAGGAGACACTAAAGGATGATAGACAAGAGATCCTCAAACAAGATGTTTCATTTACATCAGCTGCGAAGAATACTTAGAACGTACCAATGTACGAAATGACTTCGTCAATGGACCACACCAATGAATCACAACCTTTAGGGAAAGTAAGTACCATAAATACTTTTCTACAATCTTGTGTTAAAATACTCAATGATCCATCATTTGTTAAAGTTTTTCAAAAGATGTTAGAAAGATGTAACACAAAGGTAGAGGGGAAATTAGAGCAGAATATAGCAATCACCTCCATACAAGAATGAGGACAAGTAGAGAATTCAGACTGAATGCCAACATTGGAGATTTGAATATGGGGAATATTATACTAGATTTAGGCTCTAAGGTAAATGTGTTACCCAAGAAGACATGGAAGTGTTTGGGAGGGCCCACACTAGACTATTCACCCGTCCTGTTGAAATGAGAAAATCAACATAGATTTCTACCAATTGGAAGGATTAAAGGTGTGACAGTAGATCTAGATGGAGTATGCACTAAGGAAGACTTTGAAATGATAGAAATAGTGGATGGCACAACACCTTATCCAACATTGCTTGGCTTGGATTGGGCATTTGATAACCAAGCCATAATCATCTTGAAGACAAGGAAGATGACATTCAAATCAGGAGAATACAGAGTCATTGTGCCATTAGATCCATCAGAAGGAGAAAGGTTTGTAGAGTCCACTTGCTTAGATATGGAGGAAATAAATCAGTTGTACAGAACCACCACGCGAGAAGACGATTATGTCAACCCAACTGCAGATGGGGTACTTAGCTGGAGAAGAATCACATCATGTGCTTCTGACTCAGACATAGGTTTGGAGAATTGGTAGCAAAGATTACATGAATTCTTCACAAGAAGGTGTGCAAGAATAGACCACGTAGTAAGATGGGTTGGTACAGAGATAAGAGAACCTCCCAGTTTTCATGGGGTAAATGATCTGGAATAATTTTTTACCAAATTTGAAGAATAAGTATTAGAAATCAGAGGCTATTAGCTCTATATATTTCACTCAAGACTACACCTACAATATGGTGGGGTACGCACAAAGAAACAATTCAGGATTGGTACCAATTTAAGAGGTTACTGCGCATTAGATTTGACGCAGAATAGGGAAACAATAAAATGCATAGATATGATGGAAAGGGGACACCAACAAAACATTTGTAGAAATTCAAGACATAATGGAGGATGAAACCACCAGAGGAATTTCCTCATCACTTCATCCATACATTGGAAGGAATTCCAAAAAACTGGTATGTAGACCAGGAAATGCGCAGAGGCATTACAGAATGGACATAATTACAAAAAAAATTTATAGTAACCTTCTCATTTGGACATGAGAACCCAAAAATTGACTCAACCCTAAAAAATATAAGAGGGGTGATATTTATTGATGAACCAGAGGTTGAACTCATGACAGAGTATCAACAACAGAACAAACAAAAAGTCAAGGAACTACTGTCATGCTATCATGTGGAAGAAGAAGCACTAGATGAACATGACCCACACAATATTCATATTACATAAAATGAAGGAGAAATAGAGGTGGAAGGTCCATCTTTGGAATCATAAGTATTTTTTGCACCTATCAAAGTGAATAAATTCAACATTGGGACCACTGATAACCCTAAAATGGAAAGTATTGGAGACTATTGGGATGAACAAACAGTAGAAAGAACAACAAAGTTACTACATGAATATAATGACCTGCTCCCAACGACCTTTACAGAGATGAAAGGAATAACAAGAGAGCTAGGAGAGATGAAGATACCTCTCAAACCCGAGGCCAGACCTTTCAGACAGAGACCTTATAGATTGAATCCAATATATAAGCAGAAGGTGAAAGCAGAAATTGATAGATTATTGGAAGCCGGTATCATAGTACCAGTAGAGGAGTTTGAATGGATAAGTCTTATGGTAGTGCAAGGAAAGAAACAAGGGGGGATAAGGATATGTGTATATTTGAGAAAATTGAATGATGCTTTCCTACATGACCCTTTTCCTACCCCTTTCATAGATGAGGTATTAGAGAATGTGGGAGGACAGGAAGCATACTCATTTACATATGGATTCTCAGGGTACCATCAGATCAATATAGCTCTAGAAGACAAGTATAAGACAACTTTTCCCACAAAATGGGGATCCTACCAGTAAACAACCATGCCTTTTGGGATGAAGAATGCACCAACCATATTTTCAAGAGTAGTCATAACTACTTTTAAATAATTCATACATTAGTTTAAGTGTTACTGGATGAGTGGATTGTGTATAGTATGTTAAAAGATCATGTAGAAGTATTAAGGCTAATGCTGGAAAGATGCATGCAGTTTCATATATCATTGAATATAAATAAATGCATCTTTGGGACACCTTTTGGAATAATGTTAGAACATATAGTCTGTAAAAAAGGCTTGCTAGTAGATCCTGCTAAGATTGCAGTCATTTTCAACTTACCACCACCAAAATCAGTGCACCAGTTGAGAGAAACAATGGGACATACAAGCTATTACAATAACTCATAAAGGTTTATGCACAAATTACTGCACCAATGGAAAAACTATTGAAGAAGGATACCAGATTTCATTGGAATGAAGAATGTCAACAACAGTTGGACACCTTAAAAGAAAATATGGTCACAACATCTATCCTAGTATTCCCAGACTAGGAAATGACATTTCATGTGCATGTAGATGCATCAACCATAACACTTGGAGCAATTCTAGCATAGCCAGTAGCAGGGTAGTTCGACCATCCTATAGCCTTTGCAAGCAGTAAATTTTCATAATCAGAGCAGAATTACAACACCACTGAAAGAGAAGGCTTAGCCATGGTATATGCACTTCAAAAGTTCAAGCACTATTTGCTGGGAAAACATTTTAAGATGTTCATAGATCGTTCTGCCCTAAAATATTTAGTCAACAAGACAATGTTGGGGGGGAGGATCTGTAGATACTTTTTGTTATTTCAAGAATTTGATTTTGAAGTGATAGTCAAACCAGGGAAGCTGAATGCAAGACCTGATCATCTATCAAGGGTAGCAAATGGAGAAGAACCTACCAACTTGGAAGACAACTTCCCTGATGCAAAATTGTTTTCAATAAAAATAACTAATGAATATTTTGTTGATATCATTGAATAATTGAGCACATGGATTGCACCACAATAATTTAGCACTACGCATAAGAATAATATGGTAGTCAGATCTACAGACTATCAACTGATTGCATGACACTTATATAAAATGGGCGTAGACAACATTTTGAGATGGTGTGTACTAGAGCATGAAAGGCCTATAATTTTGGCATAATCTCATGAGGGAATAACTAGAGGACATTATGTAGGAAAAGCTACCGCACAAAAGGTATTGTGCGCATGACTATGGTGGCCAACAATTCACAGAGATGCCAAGGAATATTTCCAGAAATGTGATGTTTGTGAGAGGGTTAGTAAACCTAACAGAAGGGATGAGATGCCCCTGAGACATCAAGTAACTTTGTAGGTATTTGAAAAATGGGAAATAGAATTTATTGGTCCAATCCATCCACCAACAAAAAGGTCAGGAGCCAGATACATCATTACTGTGACAAAAATTTTTACAACATGGGTAAAAGAAACACCAGTCAAATACTATAGCGCAGAGACAACATTACACTTCTTGTTTGATAAAGTGATCACCATATTTGGATGCCCAAGAATTTTGATGAGTGCTCAAGGTACTCACTTCATCAACAAAACTATCAGGGCTATGACTGAGGAGTTTTAAGTTTACCACAAGAAGAGTACACCTTACCATCCTTAGTCAAATGGAACAGTAGAAGCCTTAAATAAGATCTTGGAGATTGCTCTGACAAATATTTGCAATGTCAACAAGGATGATTGGGATTTGAAAATACCAGTAGTACTATGGGCATACAGGACTACATGTAAGAAGTTGACAGGATAGACACCATTCAGATTGGTGTATGGGAAAGAAGTAGTAGTGCCATTATAATTTCTGGTACCTAGTCTGCGCGTAGAAACAATCACCAACATGACATAAAGAGGCGCAGTGAAGGAGATATTGAATCAACTAATGGAAATGGAAGAGGATATGAATAGGCTTTTGGCAGGATTTCACCAAGAAGTACAAAAATCCAAAGACAAAGCCTGGCATGACAGACATATCAAGAGGAAGATTTTCAAGGAAGGAGACCTAGTCTTGCTCTATAACAACAAATTTTTCCAACATCCTGGTAAGTTTAGAATGCATTAGCTAGGGCCCTATGGAGTAAAGACTGTCAAAGATGGGGGATTTGTGCAGCTAAAGGATCTGGCAGGAAAAAAACTGAAAGGAATGATCAACAAGAGTCGATTGAAACTGTACAGGGACAATCGACCTCCTAGCAATTAAAAGTTACAGCGCAGTAAGAAGGACATGTACATAGTGTAATATAGTAGAATATAGGATAGAAAAATGACAAAAAGAAATAAAAATGAGAAAAATAGGAAAAAAGGAATACAAAAATAGAAAAGAAAGAAAATACAAAAACACTGGGAAAAGTTGTGCGCAAAAATTACCGCGATAAACATCAGAAGTACGCGTGCCATAAAAAGTGGAGTCAACGCAAATGCATAGAAAAAGTGAAAAGTAAACATGACACGGTCTATAAAAGGCGGAAATCATATAATTATTCAACACTTAGTGAATTTCGAGATCAAAGGAAAAAAAAGAACTCGTTCCCTAGTTACCAAGTTGCGAAATAACAAGCCAAGTTGTGACAATTGCAAAGGATGACTCCACCAAAGTTTAGGTTGCTAGGAAAGTTTTTTCGGGTCACTCGACAGGGCCAAAGCCACAAAGAGAGGATGCAACAACCAGAGAATATAGTTGAGCTCGAGGATGTGACCACCTTGAACCCATAATCGATTATCCAGACGCAGGTCGAGGAAGAATTCCCCACAACGCAATAAGGAGATATAGGGCAGAGCTCCAGGGCCAGAAACATGGTTTCAAACCCTAACCCAAAGGCGCATGCAAGACCGAATGACACAGTGGAACCGCGATAGTCCCAGACACACGACAAAGTATTGGTTGAGGACATAACTGACCAGCCAGAGTCAGTAGGGGAAGAAGAGGGCACAGAAGCAGTAGAGGTAGGTACATCTGTTGTGAGGAAGAAATGATAGACATATGACAGTATGGATATTACCCTCCCTTTTCTCCCAAACACAGTCCCCAATGTCGATGACATGCTAGAAAAGGTACCCAAGTTGAGGTACGTGGACCATGATTTGTACGACATGACCAAATTTCCATAGTTGGCCAAGGAGAACTATTTAATTAACATAGGGGAAATTGGACCCCTAGGACGACCAGTGCTAGATCCTGCGTAGTGGATTATAGGTTGTATAACTTAGGGATTATGAATCACCTAGACATATCGCATTTTGGGCACGGTAAGAATGTCAGTTTGTGCGTCAAACAACTAGTCACACGAGTCTGTGGAGGCATACTTTGGATGGACAGACCAATGCAGATCGATGTGGCATTAATTTCCAAGATCACAGGACTACCCACAGTCGACGTGCAACCTGAAGACTTCTTAGAAAACAAAGCACGCGAGAAAGAAATAGCGGAACAAGTGAAGGTGCAGTTCGACACGACCAGAGGAAATAGAGGAATCATCATCAAGGATATCAATGAAAACACGACAAGATTCAAAAGTAAAATAATGGCATGCAAGCTTATAAGAAAATGTCACAGAGAGGAAGCGCTAGTAGGAGTGATCCCAGTGGTAGCGCAGTGTGCGAAGGGGATGATGTTCAGTTAGGCATCGTACATGCTGAACCAATTCCTACTTGACTGTCACGACATACATGACAATGGAACCAAGTTCCATTACTCCTAGTTGATAATATTGATAGCTCTAGCAGGGTGGCAGGAGCCCAAGTTTTCATCATTTATGGGCAGAGTAGGAAAGTGTTATGCGGCCAAGTATGAGTCTCTCTGGAAAACAAAATATAACAAGACACAGCATGCAAACAATACTGTGTTTTCCATGCTGTTAAAAGAAATCTAGCAGTGCACAACAAATATGTGGTGCATACGTATGGAGGTAGCATAAGAGATAGAGCGAATAGCTAAATTCAAGGAATCTTGGCATCACATATGGATCCAAGCCGTAAAGGATCCCAAGAAGGAGTGGCTAAATATGTAGTATTGCATCACAAGGGAGCAAGTGGACTGGATTATCAAAGACTGGCCTATGCAGTGGAAATCACCTGCAGCAAAACCATCCATAAGAAAAGGTACAACATAGTCCTCGAAGCCTAAGGAAAAGGGTGATGCAGGATCATCAGCAAGAACGGGTAGCCCGATGGATAACACTCGAACAACAACAACATGAACCCTACCAAGTGGGAGCAACCCAGTACCAAAAAGGCCGAGGAGAGCACCCACAACAACAAGAACAAGAAGTCGGCCACGGATGGGGTAAAAGGAGACGATACAGGCTCAAGAGGAAAGAGGCAAAGGAACAAGGACATAGGCACAACCCTCACAAATAGCAAGGAAGCCCACGCAAGGAAAAGATGCGCGCAGGAAGTGAAAGTATGAGATAGAGGACCCATAAATCACTGTCACGTGAGATGATGCATAGCTCATCGCAGAAAAGGTCCAAGACAGGAGCGAGGAAGTGGTCATAACAATAGAGGTGCAGAGGGAACAAATTATGGCTAAGCTCTTAGAATTTCACGCAAACATCCAACATCTATGAAACTGGGAAGAATCACAGACCACTGCGTGGCCACAGAAGAAGACATAGAGGCCACCTGCGAAGAAAGAATACGAAGAGACCATGCAATTAATCGTCCAAGGTAGGGAGACATTCAAGATAAAGTGTCAAATGATCAGGTTTGATCAGGAGATGGTGTAAAAACCCCTAAAAGAGGTGGAAAAAGTGGAGATGGTGATGGCGCAGATCCCCACAAAGGCCTTATATGGGATACAAGCCAATGTCATGCAATAAGTACAGTCTAAGGCCCATGTAGATGCCACAAATATAGATGTGGGAAGAGGGGTCATAGAGATGCTCCAGATCACATGCGATTAGTTGACTGCGAAAAAGGATGAGGAGAAAGAATGCACATACATGATAGAGTAGGGATTGAAAACAACATACAACTGAATCCCCAACAATGCGTTGGAAGCAGAGACAAGCACAAAGGATAATATTAACCTCATTGCACAGAAAATTGACCAATACAGGCATGAGATCGAGGAACTCAAGGAGAAGCTCAATCCCATAACTCCCCTTGAGGTCCAAGAGTAGAGGAAAGAAGAAGCCGCACTCCAAATGGCAGAAATGGAGAAACAAGTCAGCGCAACAGTAAGATTGTTTGATAGAGAAACGTAGCTTTGGATAGCATTGGAGAAAGATGATAAGGTCCATTAGTGGGACCAGGAAGAAGAAAGATTAAGCGCAACTATCTAGGACCTCAAGCAGAGGCAGAATACAATGAGTATCACTGAGTGTCTGAAAGGAACGCAAGATATGAAGAAGTTGCAGGCAGAGTTAAAAGCAGCGCATACGGAGAAGCAGGAAATACAGGCACAAATGGAACCCCTTCAAGAGAAAAAAGCACAGATGATCACACATTTGGAGGAGGAGAAGATGAACATGGTGCAAGCACAGACAAAATGCACAACAAGGATCTAGGAGAAGATCACAACGCAGACATTAGAAGCACTTGAAGAAAAGGCCGCACAAGTCCAGACAAGAGGAAGGGAACTTGCAGACAAGTTATCTCTCCCACCTTATTTAGGGGTTATATGACAAATACACCTATGCCACCAACTAATACATGATTCATTCATTTTTTTATGTAGACCGTTCACCCAAGCAAGCACTATTTCATTTATTTCTCTTCTCAAGCATATTTAAAAGAGTATTATTACTCCCTTTCAAAGCAAGGGATATACTTGTCATTATTCGTTGGAACATATACAAATTAACTCTTTTCATTATTCCTTGGAATATTTACAAAATAATTTTTTTGGACTTTGCGTTAATTCATTTTAGTATTATGCATTTTAATATAAATATTTTTGAAAAATAATTTTTTTAATTGATTTTTAAATAAAAATAAATTTTTAAATTTTATTTGTTTTAATTTTTAATCA
>JASDQU011442353.1:12538-23298 GCA_032191745.1 Picea mariana | reverse complement strand
AACGGGGCCCACATGACCTTTGGCGCTTCGTCTCCTAGGGTTAGGTTTTTGGATTTCTATGAATTTTGGCACTCTTGTCTATTGTAAAAAGGCCTCTAGAGCCTCATTGTAATCATATTCTCATGGATGCGAGTAGCAGCCACATCTCTTCTCTGAGATAAGCTACCAGCACCCTAGCTAGTTTATTTCCATTCTGTCTGTAAGAATATTTCAGTCATTTGTTATTAATGAAATGAAGTCTTATTTCCACTGCATCTCTGCGTTTATGTGTATTTTTGTATTTCACTGTGTTCCTACATAAATATGGATCAGAAGGACTGGTAGGACTCTCAAGCCTAAGAAAAAATTTAGCATGGGCACCAAAAGGAAAAGTAGGTTCTAACTAGGATTCCCATGATGGTAGGATCTACCATGAACTAAACGACACTTATTTCGGAGGGAAAAAAATGAGTTTTGCATAAGTGGGATTGACCCTAAGGAAAATATATAATATATCATTGTTAAATGAAAAATATGAGGCTAAATGAACCTCACCTAAATTCGAGTGACGGGAAAATTACCCGAAAGAGTCATTAAAAATGGACTAGCGGATATGAAAAGTAGAATTATAACCATATTTCCTGCAAAATCTCAATTCAAACAGTCCTTATTTTCAATAAATATGGTCATTAAGCATTTAAACAACTGAAAATGGTACAAACTATATAAAATGGATTTAAAATTCGATATAATATGGAAAAAATAACCCAAAAACATTTTTGTTTGATCTTTCAAAAAAAAAAAGGAAAATAGTGGGAAAATATTTTGAACTTCCAAAGGTCACAACCAGAACTACAAGTTTTGGAGTCCATCGCCTTCAGGACCAGGTAAACTAGCTCTCAACCCCCTTCATTTATGTCTAGGAGTTTTTTTATTTTCCTTAAGTTATTTTTTGCATTTTTCATTTTAAAAATGGATGGGTTCATACACACCCATTCTTGGTACATGGCGTTGGATAGGCATTATGGAAATAATATTCATGAAAAATCCTAGGTATAGAATATGTGGGCATAAGAAGAAGATCTGTGAAAAAGAATAAGGAAGACTCAGGAGTGCACAATTGAGGTGCATTTATGAGTACAATGCACAATGAGAAGAATAAAGCAAAGGAATAAAGAAGAAGAATAAAGAAGGGAATAAAGAAAGAGAAGAAAGAGGGTGAAAAGGAAGGATGACAACTTGACATGCTAAAATTATAAGGACATGCAAAATCCATAAGAACAATAGTGAGAGTGCAAAAAAAACATGTAGACAGAGAAGCATCCCAAACAATAAATTCAACTCGAGTTATCTTGCATTGTAATAGGGTTTTGGGATGAAGCAAGTAGTGTTTTAAGCCATAGAATTTGTGTATAAATATGTAATGGGTTGGGAGATTAGGGGTTTTGATCATTGTTGTTCTTCTTCTTGAGCGAGTTGAGGAAGTAACCATTGAGTCTATGTCTGAGTGTTGAGGAGATGTTGCACAGAGAGAGAGAGAGAGAGAGGCTTGCATTGTATAATGACTAGGCTAGGAAAAGGAGAAGATAATCATGATGTACATCTTTGTAAATCACAGTGTGCAAGCCCGATACACTTGCATAAATAATAATAAAGACCCTAGTCGTTATGGACGTACCCCAAAGTTGGGTGAACCATACTAACTACTGTGTTGAATATATTTTGTGTGATTGTTCATGGGCTCTATCTAGATGCATATTAGATTAGATTTTTCTTATGTGTAATCATTGCACAATAATTATGACTCTTACATTAATGGTTTTATGTTGTAATCTGGAATATAATGGTAATATGAATATGAATTCATTAAGTATCTCACAAAGAACAAAGACACAATTACATGCACATAACCAATAAGTAAGAATGAATAGAATGGTCACCTCCCATTCCCTCACTACTGCAGAAAAATGGTTCAAGTACTCCCAATAGATACCTCTAGTGATACTTCATATGCATGTAGGTGATGTCGAAAGGGTCGGTGTCTAAATTGTTTTATTGGTCCAGATAACTTGAACCTAGGGTCTTACAACCGTGCATGCACCAAGATATGGTTTTGTTGTTGGAACCCAGAATTTGCGATTAAGGGAATGTTTTGGAGGCAGATTAAGAAAGAGATATCAGAATGGTTGGAATGGAAGGAAAAAGTTTTTCTCAAAAAGAGAAAAGAAACGCTCAGATGAGTGATAAGCAATGGATGAAAAGGTATGTGTACACTGAACTACATGAAGTTTTCTTTGGAAAATTTCTAATTATTCTAACTGAGTGACTATAAAGATTACTGGAGAATATTGGAACATACCGAATGATAGTGTTGAGGAATTGGACTCCTAAGTTGGTAAGACAACTGAATTATGTAGGTAATCCAAATATGTGCACAATTGATTACTTTTTGGATAACATACTAGCAGGATACTTTATAGAATTTGCAATAAATTGTACCCAATCATACAGTGTTACAGAAAGAGACTTTTTCAAAGGTTTGGAAGGTTCATGAAATCATTAGGTATGTGGATAATGATTTTGTTGTGTGATAACTGCGTGATGACAATGGAATCCGACTGTGAAAGGGTTCGCACAAATAGGGGAACCAGGGGATGACAAGAGGATAGTTTGAGGATAGGAGAGAATGAAAGAATAAATGAAGAAGGAAGGGAGGGATTGAGGATGCATAGGACTGAAAAGGATATACCAGAGGAAGAATATGAGTTTAGAGTATTTCATGGAGGAAGGAGGTACAAGAGGTGAAAGAATAGGGTTGAGAAAGGAGACTTGCACAGTGAGCCAGAGGGGAGAGAACCTTGCGCAATAGTCCAAATCATGGAAATACAACATATAGGAGGAGAGGAAGAGGAGTTCCAGTTCACTCCTATAATATAAGATCTGTTAAGTCCTACTCATACTAGTTCCTGTGTCAAATCCATGACCCCATGTGAATTGCCACAATCAGAGATAATAGTTGAAGACTTATCAAAAGCAATCATACTGAACAAGGGAGGATAAAGTAGTAGCAATCAAAGAAGTGGAAGCAGTGCGCATATTCAGAGTCAACCAATAAAAATAAGAAGAGGTACTTCACAAAGAAACATGACAATGATAGAAAACACCCTCATACTACCTGAGTTCGATGGAGTTGGGTCAGAGGACCCATAACAACATTTTTTTGTCCAAGAGACAATTTGGGTTGCTAAGAACATCCAAGCTGAGGCTGTGAAGATCGCGTAGTTATAAAAAACATTTCGATGTTATTCGTTACTCTAGTACATGAAGTTGTAGAGTACCACGCTTACATGAAAAGCAAGGACTTTGGTTAAATAAGAAAATCATTATTAAAGGAGTTCAAGAAGCCAAATTCTGAGTTGCAGTACATTACAGAACTAAAGGAGATTAAACATGTGCAAATAAATTTAGTATGGGACTTCGATCAAAGTTTCAAGGACCTGATGGGTAGATTGACTTTCCAGATCCCCAATCAACAATATCCAGAATGGTTTATTACAGGACTTCTACCACACATTTGCAATTTGTTGATTCAAAAAAAGGTTGTGTCGTAGCCCAAGGCTCTAGAAATTACAATGAAATTGGAATCATCCCTTGTAGGTGATAGTGAATGAATGGTGCAACTTCAAAATAATTTTTTTTTGTTGACGTCAATTGGTAGAACTTACAAAAAGGAAGGAAAAATGTGAACAAGTTTAGTGTACCAAGTGTAGGACTGAAGGTCATTATAAGGACAAATTTCCAACATTCACGTAGTATTTGGTGACTGGAGTGTCGAATCCTTTACCAAGAGGGGGGTATTTTGATATATGTAAGAAATGGAGGCATCATCTAATTGAGTTTCCACTACTACAAAAGTATCCGAGTACACCAAGGAACTTATTTTGCAATTTTTGCAAGTCAGTTAGCCATGGAGAGAAGCATTTTCGTGCACTATATTTGATGAGGGATTTCACTTCAGATATATTCGGATCCAGGAGGATAATGTTGAGACAGAATCGGGTTGTTCACCATATAATAATCAGAGAGGCTTTAATCCAATAAATCGAGGAAATTTTGGCAGAGGACGAGGCGGGGGAAATTTTGGCAAAGGAGGAAGAGAATCGATAATATGTTACAAATGTAATCAAGTGAGACATTTATCTCATGACTACATGAATATGTGTACAACATGCACATATTATAGAGCATTGGACCATGTGACAAAATATTGTCCTCAACTAGTTGCAAAATGGAAGGGTGTAGTATTCCAGATATAAAATAGTATGAAGAACATACATATTTTAGCTAGAAATGACAGAACAACAATGATATAACCATAACAATACTAGAATAACACCATAATAACACAAGGAAGAGCAACTTGATTAATGATAGAAATTTGCACTTTCCTCTTCGAGCGGGGAACCTCCAACAGAGAAGACCTCTATTACAATAATATCGAAGACTAAACTTCTCATACCCTCTACTCTTATTTATACTAAATATATCTATCCAAAAGAACAATATAGAGGAAGCTCCTTCTAGAAGCAGAAGCTTCTATTAGGTGTTCTTACAATTGACTTATTCCTCCTTAATGTTAGGCCTTATTAATATTTACATTTATTACATGGAAATATATTATTCTACCCACTTGAGGGGTTAGGTAGGTTAGGTCCCTAACATGCCCACCCCCTTAAAATCAGCCTTGCCCACAAGGCTTGAGATGAGGAAATTGTTGCAGAATGTTAGTTGGCTCCCAGGTGGAATCTATAGGAGTTGTATCTATCCACTGGACTAATACTTCCTTGATGGTGCCCTGACAAAGACGACACTCATGATGGTCCAAAACTACTTATGGCTACAACCAGATAGATCCTTCTTCATCCAACTTTGGAAGGCTGGTTTGAGTTTGGCACTTAGTTCTAGTCACCTTCTTTAAGCAGGAGACATGAAAAATAGGATGTAGCTTAGAAGAACTAGGAAAAGATAACTGATAGGCCACCTATCCCATGCGCTTGATAACTGTATAAGGATGGTAAAATTTGGGTGCCATTTTCTGACAATGTTTGGCCTTGAGTGAAGTTTTTTTATAAGGTTGCAGTCGAAGAAATACCTGGTCTCCTTCAAAACATTGGCGTTATGAGTGACCTTGATCGACTTGTTGCTTCATGCGATTCTGAGCCATGACCAAATTCTCTTTGAGGTTATGGAGAATATCTTCTCAAATTGTAAGTGTTTGGTCAACCTCTTGAATCTTCGAGACACCTGGCATGTAGGAGAGAATGAAAGGTGGCTTTTATCCATATACTGCATCAAAAGGAGTGTTGTGAGTAGTTATGGCTTTTATCCATATGGTAAGAAGTGTTATACCACCATTCAACTAATGGTAACCATTGAGCCCATTGATTTTTCCTTTCAGTGGAAAAACACCTCAAATAAGTCTCCAAACACTTGTTGACAACTTCAGTTTTACCATCAGTGTAGGGATGATAGAAGGTTCTGAGGTGCAATTGGGTGCCCTGTAGCTGGAACAGTTCTTGCCAAAAATTGCTGGTGAAAGTGGGATCTCAATCAGAAAAAATATAATGTGGCATGCCATGAAGCTTGAAGATATGATCCATGAAAATTTGAGCCATAGTGGATGCAGTAAATGGAAGTTGAAGAGAAGATAAATTAGCATACTTGGAAATACGATAAACTACCACCATGATGACTACCTTATTTCCTTATTTAGGTAATCCCACAATGAAATCCATAGAGATGTCCCTCCAAATAGTGGGTGGAAACGAAAGTGGTTGGAGTGTGCCAGGGTATTTGGTTGTTTCTCCCTTTTTACGTTGAAAAACATCACATTTTTCCACAAAAGTGCAAATGCACTTTTTTATACCATCCTAGAAAAAATAAAGTTTGACCCTGTCATAGGTTTTGGTAAACCCTGAGTGCCCAGCTGTGGGAGTAGCATGAAGCTCAGAAAGCATCGTGGATTTAATTTGTGACTGTTTATATAAATACAAATGACCTTTGTAGTGAAGCTCACCATTGTGCCAAGAGTAGCCTAGGAAAAATGGATAATTATCTTGCAATTGTTGGATTAGATGCGCAATTTTAGGATCTTGTAGCCATTCCTGGCAAACAACTTGAAGTCAATATGGTACAATGAAGTATAGGGATAAAAGGGACGCTTCTTATTCATATTTTTGAGAAAGAGCATTAGCAACCACATTTTATTTTCCTTTCTTGTAAATGATCTCATAATCATATCCAAAGAGCTTAGTTACCCATTTTTGTTTCTCTCGAGAGGAAGGTCATTGCTCCAGAAAATACTTAACACTTTGATGATCCATCTTAATTTGGAAGAGTTTTCCCAAGAGATAATGGTGCTATAGATCCAATGCATGCAAAATAACCAACATTTCATTTTCATAGATTAATCGAACCAAATTGCGTTCTAACAATTGTTTGTTGGTAAATGCCAAAGGTCTTCCCTCTTGCATAAGGACTACTCCAATTGCTCTCCTAGAGGCATCACATTCCAGGACAAAGGTCTTTGTGAAATCAGGAAGGGCCAATGCCGGAGTAGTTCACATAGTCACCTTCAATGCTTGAAAGGCCAAATCAACTATGAGAGTCCAAGTGAAAGAATTATTTTTAAGTAGAGAAGTGAGAGGTGATGCAATCTTTCCATAATTATGAAAAAAATTGTGATAATATCATGTTAAACCCATAAAACCATGCAAGATTTTGATATTATTGGGGTGAGGCAAATCCTACTTTGCTTCAATCTGGTTAGGATCCTCTCAAACACCATCCTTTCCAACAATATGACCCAAGTACTCGACTTCCTAGGCGCCAAAGGCACATTTAGAGTGTTTGAGAAAATGTTGATGTTGATGTTGATGCTGAGAGAGTAGATGAAGAACCTAATCCACATGGGCAAGATGGGATTGCCATGTTTTACTATAGATGAGAATATCATCAAATAAAACTAAGATAAAATGATGGAAGACATTAATCATGAGGCTTTGGAAGGTGGAGGGGGAATTACACAGGCGAAAGGGCATGACTAAGAACTCATAGTGACCCTCATGAGTTTGAAAGGATTTCTTGGGGATGTCAGTGTCTTGGATACGTATGTGGTGGTAGCCAGAATGAAGATCAAGTCTAGTGAAATACTGAGCACCACTCAACTCAACTCATGGTTCTTCAAAAGTGCCAAAAAGTTACCCTTGGAGGGTGGCGTCTTACTTTTAAGGTTKMTTTCATSTGCAAATTATGAATTAAATATTATTATTATGTAAAAGGGCCAAAGTAAAGGAAAKTTTCACTCATTACTTTGTGGTTTACCCTTGTAAGTRGAAAAATTATGTTTAAGAGGTTGATATAAATAGAGATCAACCTCATGTCATTTTATCATACCTCTCTCACTTGAAAGAAGACACTCTTGGCTGAAATTTTCACCCTTATTAGGCATTCTCTCTCTCTCTCTCTCTCTCTCTCTCTCTGATATGGTTCTTATCTTTTCTAATGAATTTAAGTGGTGTGCTACTCTTGGAGGCTCTTTCTCTTTTCTTTGGTGATGAAAATTGATTGGTAGCTATGGTTTTGGCTTAGCATTTCTTAGAATTGGTAAGAAAAATATGCACTTTGTTAGTGTTCTTTCATGTTCCATGGTACTTATTGGATATATCCTTGGAGGAGTATAAGGATTTACAACCTCCACCATGTTTTATCATTATTGTTTGTTGAAAAGGCTAATACAAAGGTTGCTAAGAGGAGTAAAAGGGTTTACACCCTCCTAGACCTTACCTTGTTAGGGTTGTTATCTCAAAGGAGTAAAAGGGCTTACACCCCTTGAGATTTAGTAATCCTAACCTAATATAAGAAGACTCCACAACCCATTTGGAAAGGAACTAATTTTTTATTACATTGGAGAAATAAATTCATTACATTGGTACACATGATTTATCAAGATATGACATTTGTTTAAATTGGAATCAATTATGTATGATTTAATCTTTTTTAAGCCCTAAGGGAATTTTATTTATCCTTGTAATTGTCATTGTTGTTAAGAAATTAATGCTACATCCATTAGGGCTACAAAAAACAAATTTTCTTACATCAATTACTCACATTTCAACCATGGAAATTGACTTCTAAACCTAGATTATTGTTCTACTGGTTATTGGTTATATTTCTAATGGTTTACTTGTTTATTTTTATGGTCAGAACTTGGTGTTGTAGCAATTGTTTGCTACATCCATAAGGATTCCCTAACACTTTGTTGATAACTTCATTTGGCAGCCCTAATTTACCATCAAATTTCATGTTTAAGTATTGGAAAGTTATCATTGTTTTAGTACTTTATTGTCCAATAATTATTTGATAATTTTGATGGTTAGATCTGCAGTAACTAGCTATTGTTCTTTCTGATTATATTTATGTTTATTGTTTCAGGATTGTATATTGGTCATTTCTCTTTTCTCAGATAAGTACAATTCTCTTGTACAGGTAATCAAGCACTTGACAACCATAAACCATCCTCGAGACTCGTTATAAAGTATTTTCTCACTTAGTATGTTGACTTCACTTCCATACTCTCATTATCCACTTCATTTACCCCTAGGGTCACCTGTGACTCCCCCTTGTGTTGGATTCTTCCTTCATAGAAGCGAGGGAGAGTTTATCTGAGGTGACAGTGGGTAAAATATCCCACCGTTATCGTCATCCAATGGATTGGGTCGGGATTTTCCCAAGCTACAGTTTGCACGATAACAATTACCAACTTTAGCAAGCTATCTTCCATACCCACTATTGTTGGCCACTCTTTTTCAACACTCCTCTTTGTTTTTCCTCACTTCTTTCTAACTGTTAAAAAAATCCCATTCTTCATAATCACTTTTCCTCTTCTCCCGTACTTGCTTGACTCTTACTCTTTCCACTACAATGATTACACTCAACCCTTTCTATCATAACTAAGTTGGTTTACTTTCTCACCCAACCTCCTACATTAATTCAATGATTGAGTGCTTGATAAGTCAAAGGGATAAATGAATAAATGATGAATTGATTAATGAATATGTCTTAAGAATCAAGGCATATGGAAACCCTTCAAAACCCCCATTAATCCCCCTCTCTTGTGGAATCATAGCCCCCCGTTACTGTACTCCTTACCCTTATAGCAGTCAACAGTGTATTGCACTTTATTATTTTCAATGTACAAAGTTTACATATTACATTGCTTGGCCCTTGGCCATTCATAATATTTTCAAGGATAAAATGCTACATTATGGATCAAAACTAGGGTGTTACACTCTAGTAGGCCATAGAAATATAAGGGTCCCATGTGGTGGTTCAAGGATGTGTTCATGGCATAACAACGTAAAAATCTTTGTGGGTTGTAGGTGTTATTCATGATGCTTGAGCCGAAGAACATTCATTTAGGTAAAATGATGTTATTGTCCTCCCTTGACCTTAGTTATACCTTAAGACCCATTCTTGGTTCACAAATAACCTAGTCAGGGTACACATATCCCACTTAGAGGTGATTGATACCCTCCATAGATCATATGTGGTGGTTTGAGGACTCTTCCATGGTGCTTGAGCCTATGAAGCAAGGATTTGGGCTAGATTCTCTTTCTTCCCTCCCTCAACTATGGTTAAGAACCCAATACCCATCCACAATGCCCAATACCTCATAATGGCACTCATAGCCAACTCAAAAAATACCAAAGACTCCCTAGAGAGGGCTCATGTCATGGATTCTAGGTCTTGTTAATGGAAAATGAGCTTGAGAATGTTTAATTAGATATTATGGCCATTATTTCCCCCCTTGAACATGTTCAGGCCTTGACAACTATTTTTACTACATAAAACTTAGTCTTGGCACAAGTATCTCACTCAAATTCTTGTAAACAACCCATGGAATGGACTCATGTGTTGGTTCAATGATTCCTTCAAAGCTCTTGAGCCTAAGACGATTAAACCATATCCCAAGGCACTCATTTTCCTTCATTAACCATGGATAAATCCCCATATCCAATCCTCGTAGCCGACCCTTGGTGCATAAAACCTCCTAATGGAACCCATATCAAACTCTATTGCCAAATACCCCTTAGAGAGGGCTTGTGTTATGGTTTGCAAGTTTTGTTCATGGCTATTGAACTTAAAAAGCTATTTTCAGGGACTAAAGCCCAAGTGTTTTTTTCCCTGACCACAACACTTAATCTCAAGAATATTCATTTAGGTTTAAGCCTCTTGTTTCCAAAATTAACTATGTTTTGATAATAAAAAAAACCCCACTTGGGTTTCCAAAATTAACTATGTTTTTATTAAAAAAAACCCACTTGGTTTTACTAATAAAACTCAAAACAATTTAACTTGGAATATGTGCACGTGTTTTCAAAGTGTGTGCACATACTTAAAATTTTCAACTAACATATTACTAATAAATCTCAAAACAATTCAACTTGGAATATGTGCACGTGTTTTTAAAGTGTGTGCACGTACTTAAAATTTTCAACTAACATACATTCCCATTATTCTTTGCAATGATTTCAAGAAACAACTCTGTAGAAGCATCCATATACATCTAAAATGTTGATTTAAATGTTGATTTAAATAGTTTTAAGCATTCTTAATGGTATGTTTGGAGTAGGTGATGGTATGTTTGGGGTAGTTGATTTTCAAAAAAATGATACAGATATAGGAACCATATTTTGAGCTTACATGTTTATTTTAAATCT
>JASDQU011442353.1:0-11322 GCA_032191745.1 Picea mariana | reverse complement strand
CTGATGGCTAACAATTGAAGTCTTAGTGGTCCTCCCAAATCAATGAATGTGATTTACTCTTAATAAATTCTTTGTATTTTTGAATGCATCCGTTAACCTGTTTACTTTTTAACATTTACCTAATCATATTAATAAATTACTGTAGCACCATATAATTACCACGTTTAGATTATTAACGGGCACTACTTCAAATTCCTCCTCAGCTGCCCATGCATCTCAGCTATCCATGCGTTTCATATTCGATGACTGGCCGACCTACCTATTGCATGAGCATGAAGCATTTCATTTTCAAGCGTGGATATCTTTCGACGTTCTCAACCGATACCTTTCGGCGTGCTCAGCCGCATGTTAGCAGCTATGCTAGTTATGCCGAAAGGCATATACCTATTGGCAATGGGCACGATTAATGACCTTTTAATCTAAAATTCTAATCTGATGGCTAACAATTGAAGATGTTGGCATATTCTTAGTCCTCCCAAATCAATGAATGTGATTTACTCTTCATAACTTATTTGTATTTTTGAATGCATCCATTAACCTGTTTACTTTTTAACATTTACCTAATCATATTGAGAAATTACTGTAGCATGATATAATTGCCACATTTAGATTATTAATGGGCACTACTTCAACTTGCTCCTCAGTTGTCTGTGCATCTCATCTATCCACACGTTTCATATTCAATGATTGGCCGACCCACCTATTACATGAGCATGGAGCGTTTCATTTTCGAACGTGGATATATTTCGGCATTCTTAGCCATGAGTTAGCAGCTGTGCTAGCATTAGAAACATTTCAAGTCTCTCCATACTTGTGTTGGGCCTCATCCTTTTAAAATCGTAGCATTTTGAATTCATGATTTTGATGCGGGTAAACCGAGCAGTAATGGATCACTAGCACATGACTTGACAATTCGTCGACTTCGTTGTCAATTAAACCAATTCAAAATTGTAGAAACATTCATTGTTATTTTTATTACTGGCAAGGAAGGTAAACGATGGAGTCATCCATTGTTGTTCATTCTTGTTTTGGGTACAAAAATTCTAAACTACACAGTTGGCACGCAACATATCTATGTTTATATGAAAGTAGCGTCTACTCTTGAATTTAAATCAATGGATTTATAGCAGATTTAACAATATTGGTTTTGAAGTTCTATTTGTTAATAGAATTTCTTCATGCCTATGCACCATTAACAACATTTGTATCATTCTCATGTTAATTATGCCTAATATACTTCGTAATCGTTGTATATCACTGTGCATGCCGAATCTGACCTAATAGTTAATTTAGCGATTTTGAATTTAGAAACCTGATCTCATATTAATGTTCACATTTTAGTAGTGATGAAAATGTGCTCTTATTGTCTGAGTTTTATTCATGTCTTCCTATCTGCATACACCAGTCATAAAAAACTTCTACAAGAATTTGATGAAGAAAAAGAGAGGGGCTGATATCCCGCAGCTCATGGACAGAATGTGATCCTATAATCGGGGCAACTACAGGTGAACATGTTGGTGGCATCATCGTAGGTGTAGTTGTAGGTTGTGTTATCGCTCAGTTTGTAGTTTGGGTCATAGGCTGAAGGATAGAGAACAAACTGGTGTACCATGAACCTTCCCCACCCAATGTCACCTCGATGGGGAGGTTCTTTCTGTTTAGGGAGGTTAGCCCAGGGGAGACATCTCCAACAACCTGGGGTTTGAAGAGGCAGAAGGTATAAGGTCAAGTTTTAGAGTTCTCTCCTCACAGGTTACCACCAATGTCAGATAGTTCGGCTAATCAACCAATAAATGAAGTGTATGCCCTATTGAAAACACCTGCCCAGAACAAGACAACAACAACACAATATATATGTATGGGCTATAACTCAAAGGGTTATTACTTCAATAACTATCTGATATTATTCAATAAGAAATGTAATGCAATAGATATAAAATGAAGTCAACGTTTTGTAAATTAGCTATGAAAGACCATCAATTCATCAATATCTATAGAGATGACTAAACCAACTATATGTCCAATCAACTATTTGCTCAATAAATGCTTGAAATCATCACTTAATTGCTTATATTCAACTTTTGATGCGTCAAGATGAGACAACCAACTATGACGTCATCCGTAATTAGGTTAGTTTTGTTAGTTAGGGTTTCAAAATTATAGTTTTGAAAGTAGTTTTGTACACTAAGACTTCAACGTTGGAGGTAAAATATCAGTGCCTTAGGTTATATGGAGTCAAATAAGAAAAGGGCACAAGATTTTGAAAGGATGATTACTTAAAGACTAGAAGGTAGGGTTCTATGGTGCTGCAAAGGCAGGGCCCTAGAATCAAAACCCTAGGGGAAAGAGGCTCACTTCGGTGTTTCTTAAGCAAGGACTCATGCTCTTTCCTCCTTCTTTAGGTCAACTTGGCAAAATGGCTAACATAAAGAATAAGTATAAGGGAGAAAGTGTTGTAAGGACAAGGCTTTCAAACCCTAGAAGATGAAGGACCTAGGTGTAGATAACCTAGGCCTAGGATGTCACCCTCTTTCAACCTATAAACTTCAACGCTAGCTCAAAGGAAGAAGAAAGATAAGTGTATCAAAGGCTAGGCTTAATCTCTTTTCTTCAATGGCTGAAAAATCTCTCTCTAAGGGGACATATAACAATAACCTACTTGTGTGCTTGTTACCTAGGGTTTTTGAATCAACAATATAATAAGAAAATGCAAGAAATTACACCTACAACCATTCAATTAAGAAGTTTTGTAAGAAAATTCACTTACATATCATGAAGAGAAGCATAATCAAACCCTAGTTGTAAACCTTCCTTGAGAGAAATGCCATAAAATGCCAAAAATTTCCTTCCAATAGCAAGTGTGCCTCACTTATGCAACAAATATACCCAAGAAGGGCGCAAAAATCAGACCTCACAAGTGTGAGTGAATTGTGTTATGTCAAAATGAGGGAAAACATCCTCAATTTATATCATCTAATGACCTTTAATTAAAACTAGGTCATTAAAACAGCCGACAAGGCTAATAACTAAAAATCATATTGTTTTACATTAAACTGCTGAAAGAACACCCTAAATGAGCAATGAGCAAGACGTCTAGCCCTCTTGTGGGAGAGGTTGGCCCTTTTTAGGACAAATCACAACACTAGATGACAAACGTTGGCCCTCTCTGGGCCTCCAACATCTGCCACACGTGCCAAACTGACCTTTCAAACTGCCATGCGCTCGAGGTGACGTCAAGGGCCTCTAGAAGACGTCCTAGGTCAACAGAGGGACACATTCCACCTGCAGTGGGTCAACCCCCTAGGGATGGGCTTAGCCAAGGCGTCCTGGTTGAAAATTTCCTTCTTCTTCTCTCGTGCAAAGGCTCGACCAATCACTGTCCTGTCTCTGCCCCTAATGAGGTCCCAATAACCATCTGATGGGCTCTTCAACCCCATGGAGGTCCGAACTAATCATCTCCCGATGTGTACTGGTCCACTTGGTACCTATCCATCGAGCATGGTCCTGCACATCAAAAACTTCTCCCTCCATGGGCTCCTTAGTCCTCGGGATCATAGCAATGTCAATCATATTTCATCGTTAATTTTATCAAATGCATGCATAAAACCCCTAGCATATCATCTAATAGCTCAAAGACATTAGAATGACCTACTATACAAAGCTGAAGAAAAAGACAAAATTCCCTATTGGGCTAGCATCCATAAGAAAAGGAAAGTTCCCAAAGGATATCATCCAAGCCATGTAACACGAGGTGGTGTGGTCAAAGGATGTCCAAACATAGTGGAAGAAAGGGGTGATATTATCCATGGGTTCCTTTGTAGGAGGCGAGCTATACTTGTCATGGATGAAATTCTTTCCAAGCCCTTTATTTCCTTTATTCTTTCTTTTCTTGATTACTTTTTCTTTCTTTTATTTCAAGGTCTAACTAGAGGACACTGCCTTGGCGTGGTGACCAGAGCTGACAGTGTTACCCACGAGTAATTTCACAGAGATGATAAGGCTGGCTCATGACGAGAACCCCTTTCCCTTGGCCATGCAACCAAAGGTCACTACCTTGGTGTGGTAACCAGATAATGGCAATGTCATACTGCTAGGTACCTATGAACATAATGGGTTGGCTCGTGATGAGACCCCCCATCCTCTTGGCTAGGTCTTGTTTTGTCATTTTTCTTCGGGTCCCTCTTGTTTCTTATTGAGAGGCTTTTTATTGCCTTCTCGGGGATCCCCGGGCGAGGCATCTTTCGGTTTTATTTTTATGGTTTTTATCTCTTACCAACTTATTTTACCCCTTGGGCCTTTATCCCCTTCTTCCCACAGGATAAGGTCTAACCCCACAAATAAGTCATCCTAATGTTCAAACTAGGGGAATGGGATAGATGAATGGGAGATAAGATGTAAAAGTGATAATATGATGAGAGTGGATGATGGATCTTCAGAATCCCCCTTGGTAGCTAACCAAAATCTATGGGAACAAGCTTGCTAGGGTACCCTATCAATCACCCCAACCATGGTCAAGTGGGTCGGTGTAAGATCCAAGCAGTTGTCAGAAATGAAAGGAATTTGATGCATATATCTGAAAGTTATAATGATCAAATATGACACATACCATGATACCTGGACCAATTACCTCATGGAGCAAGAGTCTTCTCCGATACAAGTCCAAGCCGAAGGTGATGGATGTTGTTGTTGCTGACAAGACAAGAATGATGAAGAAGAAGAAGGATGGGCCTTCCAGGGCCATGCTTAGGTCAATCATGCTCTCGATACTCCATGTCTAGGACCTGTGGACCTCAAGACATGATCTCCTAGTTATACCTAGAAATCGTGGATAACATCTCGCTCCAACTCGGGGACATGTGCTCACCGTAGAGTGCATGGGAACCTCAACATCTCTGGCATTAACCTGCAGACCTGCTCACACTCGAAAAGGGCATCAGTAAAAAAGGTGGGGTGGTATTGAGACCCTGCAAATATAATATATATATATGACTGAAATAAAACAATCAATATGCATGTGAGGAAACAAACTAACATGAAATGCAAATGGTATAATACACAGAAAAATGCCTACCTACCTATACTTACCTGTGGAATCATGTCCCACCACCTTAGTGGGGTTTGAGGATGCGGTTGTTAATGGGTAATGGGCACCTTCTCCCTTCCAAAGTGGACAAATAATATGAGTTATCAACTGATTCCATTCCGACTTTGAAAGGTCCAATCCATGACTACGTGCTTCCTTTTACATTAGTTGGTTGTCCTTTCTGAGTATCCCACATCCATACCAAATCTCCCTCCTTATATTTTCTGATCTTGTGTTTGGTTGTTCCTTGAACAACCCTGGTGTACTGTACAGAGGGAGGTGGGTGGGCTTCTGGTGTAAAAAATTCTTTTTGGGATGGATGAATTTGCACGTCCTCTTCATCCTTTTTCCTTTTTAATATCTTCACTGTCCCAACTTCTTTGTTCTAAAATTAGGAGTTGTTGGTATTCTTCTTTCTTGGGCCATTCAATCTGGTCAAACTCTTCTTCTGTTGCAAAGGGAATATCTTCCAGAGAATATTCTTGAAGAGTTTGTATCACATCTTTCTACGCTTCATTTATTGGAGGAACGATATCTTGCACGTGATTTCCAGTTATTGGTACATTGAGTAAACGTCTGGTTGTCCCATCTTTCAAAGGTAATCACAAAAAGGTGAGATCCATCTCAAGGGACCTGCCTATCATTGCACCAAACTTCCTAGATAAAAACATTCCCCATACGTCCGAGACATCAACCACTATAATATATATGTGGATTGTCTTCTCGGGGAATTCATTCAAGTGTACCTCGACATTTTCAACCACACCATGTGTGGGTATTTCTTTAGACTCAAAACCACACACATTCTTGTAAGGCCTAGTGACCTTCAAACCCATTTGCTGCATGACTTTAAGGGACATCATATTTTCACCAGCACCTGTATCTAGCATGCAATTGTTAAGGTATTTGTTGTTCATTATTAAAGTCATGAAGAACGAGGGGTTTTCACCATACTGGATTCTGAAGTGATCATCCTGCAACATAATTGGGGGGTCCATAGGCTTATTTGTTCCCGAAAAAAAGGTATCAAAGTGTTCTTTTATAGAGGGGGCCTTAATTGCTTTATTTAAGGGAACTCTCACATGCATCTTTGACAAAGCTCCTTCAAAGTCAAAATCAAGGTTAACCTTATTAGTCTTGGATGTCTTGGGAGGAAGAACCTCAAGAGATTTTGGCCGATCAATGAGAGGTTGTTTTGGATTCTTTCTCCTATATACTTGGACTTATTGCTTTTTTATCTTTTCTCCATACTTGGACTTATAGTTGTTTATTATTTCCATCCTTGCTGCTCTTGCTACTTCCTTCAGGGCCTACTGATGTTCTATATCCGTGATATTTATCTGAGGAAGATTCATAAAATAGTCTAGATTGTTGACTTGTTGTTGGCTGGCATTATAAGGACATTCATTCTCCCAATGTGCTTCACTACATTCCAGGCACCAAGAATTTTCATCAACGAAGTTTGTAGGGGCCAGAGTATTCGGGACTTCATTTTCATTCTTCGGCTTGTAGGCTTGGTTCCCTTTCTGGAATTTCCCTTTGAATGGAGGTCTAGGTGCCTGGGTCTAGGAATTTTCAAGTCTAATGATCCGGTTCATCATTTCTTCTTGATTTTTCATGATGCAATCCACGAAAGCTTGTAGCTTATTGATACTGGTGCAGAGATCTGAGGTAGGCTCAACAATGTGTACTACTTTCTGCTTGGTGTCTATTCTCCCCCTAGGGTTAACAAAGGGCTCAATATTGGATGAAAGGAGATTTCCTTCTCTCTTGGTAGTGATCTCTTGGGCTTCCTGAATGGATTGGGGGTCTTTGTCTCTAAGAAGATACCCTAGTTGGCCACTGAAAGATCTGGTATAAATGTGAACAAGGTAATCATCTTTTGGATGATGGCTTGGGGGAATTCTTTGGAGTAAATCTTCGAATCTGGTGTGAAATTCCTGAATAGAATCATTCTCATGCTTGGCAAGGCTATTTAGTTGGATGAGAAACATGTTAGGGTCTTCTTTGATGCTCCATCTTCTGAGAAAGATTTTCTCAATTCTATCCATGGTTTTGATGCTTCCATCAGGAAGACTGAGATACCAACGTCTTGCAGCATCATAAAGGGTAGCAGAGAATAAATTCATGACCAAGTCTTTGGCGTCATCACTAATGGGGTGAAGGTGAAAAAATGCCCAAAAGTTACTCATTTTCTCTTCGACACTAGTGGCATCAGTGTCCGTAAACTTAGGCAACCACTTCTCATACTTGGGTGGAATTTGCCTAGGGTAGCCATGTATGGCTGACATGTCTAATGGCTTGAACATAGTAGATGACTATTGTCTTTGATTGTTAACTGGGTTTGTAGTATCGGTCTAAGAGGTAGACATGTTTAAAGGAAGTTTCTTTCCAAAAAGTGACTTGACAATAGGTGAATTCAAAGGATGCGTCCTTCTAAAAGATAAAGGACGATTATTTAATCTCCTTTGGGTTTGTGGAGTCGCCAGATAGTTTTCTTGAAGCTATCAAAGAGTAGGGGAATAAAGTCTAGTGGAGTCACCAGGTAAGCTTGTAGGAGAATGGTCTTTGAGGCAAGGATTACCAAAAGATTTGTCTTTGAGGAAGATCGACTTAGTGTTCCCCGACAATGGTGCCAAAATTTTATCACTCAATTTGTAGTTTGGGTCATAGGCTGAAGGATAGAGAACAAACTAGCGTAACAGGAACCTTCCCCACCAAATGCCACCTCAATGGGGAGGTTCTTTCTATTTAGGGAGGTTATCCTAGGGGAGATGTCCCCGAAAACTTGGGGTTTGAAGAGGAAGAAGGTATAAGGTCAGGTTTTAGAGTTCCCTCCTCACAGGTTACCACCAATGTCAGACAGTCCGGCTAATCAGCCAATAAATGAAGTGTATTCCCTATTGAAAACACCTGCCTGGAACAAGACAATAGCAACACAATATATATATTTGGGCTATAACTCAAAGGGTTAGTACTTCAATAACTATTTGATATTATTCAATAAGTTATGTAATGCAATAGATATAAAATGAAGTCAATGTTTTGTAAATTAGCTATGAAAGATCATCAATTCATCAATATCTATAGATATGACTAAGCCAACTATATGTCCAATCAACTATTTGCTCAATAAATGCTTGAAATCATCACTTAATTACTTATACTCAACTTTTGCTGCATCAAGATGAGACAACCAACTATGACATCAACCCTAATTAGGTTAGTTTTGTTAGTTAGGGTTTCAAAATTATAGTTTTGAAAGTAGTTTTGTACACTAAGACTTCAATGTTGGAGATCAAATATCAGTGCCTTAGGGTATATGGAGTCAAATAAGAAAAGGGCACAAGATTTTGAAGGGATGATGACTTAAAGACTAGAAGGTAGGGTTCTATGGTGCTACAAAGGCAAAGCCCTAGAATCAAAACCCTAGGGGAAAGAGGCTCACTCCGGTGTTTCTTAAGCAAGGCCTCGTGCTCTTTCCTCCTTCTTTAGGTCAACTTGGAAAAACGACTAACATAAAGAATAAGTCTAAGGGAGAAAGTGTTGTAAGGAAAAGGATTTCAAACCGTAGAAGATGAAGGCCCTAGGTGTAGATAACCTAGGCCTAGGACATCACCCTCTTTCAACCTATAAACTTCAACGCTAGCTCAAAGGAAGAAGCAAGATAAGTGTAGCAAAGGCTAGGCTTAATCTCTTTTCTTCAATGGATGAAAAATCTCTCTCTAAGGGGACACATAACAATAACCTACTTGTGTGCTTGTTACCTAGGTTTTTTGAATCAACAATATAATAAGAAAATTCAAGAAATTACACCTACAACCATTCAATTAAGAAGTTTTGTAGAAAATTCACTTACATATCATGAAGAGAAGCATAAGCAAACCCTAGTTGTAAACCTTCCTTGAGAGAAATTCCATAAAATGCCAAAAATATCCTTCCAATAGCAAGTGTGTCTCACTTATGCAAGAAATATACCCAAGAAGGCCACAAAAATCATACCTCACAAGTGTGAGTGAATTATGTTATGTCAAAATGAGGGAAAACATCCTCAATTTATATTATCCAATGACATTTAATTAAAACTAGGTCATTAAAACAGTCGACAAGGCTAATAACTAAAAATCATAATGTTTTACATTAAATTGTTGAAAGAAAACCCTAAATGAGCAATGAAAAAGACATCTAGCCCCTTTGAGGGAGACGTTGGCCCTTTTTAGGGAAAATCACAACACTAGATGACAAACGTTGGCCCTCTCTGGGCCTCCAAACTCTGCCACACATGCCAAACTACCCTGTCAAACTTTCATGCACTGGAGGTGACATCAAGGGCCTCTAGAAGACGTCCTAGGTCAGCAGAGGGACACGTTCCACCTGCAGTGGGTCAACCCCCTAGGGCTGGGCTCAGCCAAGGCATCCTGGATGAAAATGTCCTTCTTCTTCTCTCGTACAAAGGCTTGACCAATCATTGTCCTGTCTCTGGCCCTGATGAGGTCCCAACAACCATCTAATGGGCTCTTCAGCCCCATGGAGGTTCGAACTAATCATCTCCCCATGTGTACTGGTCCACTTGGTACCTGTCCGTCGGGCATGGTCCTACACATCAAAAGATTTTCCCTCCATGGGCTCATTAGTTCTTCGAATCATAGCAATGTCAATCATATTTCATCATTAATTTTATCAAATGCATGCATAAAACCTCTAGCATATCATCTAATAGCTGAAAGATATTACAATGACCTACTATACAAAGCTGAAGAAAAAGACAAAATTCCCTATTGGGCCAACATCCATAAGAAAAGGAAAGTTCCCAAAGGATATCATCCAAGCCATGTAACACAAGGTGGTGTGTTCAAAGGATGTCCAGACATAGTGGAAGACAAGGGTGATATTATTCATGGGTGCCTTTGTAGGAGGCGAGTTGTACCTATCATGGATGAAATTCTTTCCAAGCCCTTTATTGCCTTTATTCTTTCTTTTCTTGATTACTTTTTCTTTCTTTTATTTCAAGGTCTAACTAGAGGACACTACCTTGGCGTGGTGACCAGACCTGACAGTGTTACCCACGAGTACTTTCACAGAGATGATAAGGCTGGCTCATGATGAGACCCCCTTTCCCTTGTCCATGGAACCAAAGGTCACTGCCCTGGCGTGGGTCCCTCTTGTTTCTTATTGAGAGGATTTTTATTGCCTTCTTGGGGATCCCTGGGCAAGGCATCTCTAGGTTTTATTTTTATGGCTTTTATCTCTTACCAGTTGCTTTTATCCCCTGGGCCTTTAGCCCCTTCTTCCCACAGGATAAGGTGTAACCCCACAAATAAGTCATCCTAATGTTTGGACTAGGGGAATGGGATAGATGAATGGGAGATAAGATGTGAAAGTGATAATATGATGCTAGCGGACGATGGCTCTTCAGAATCCCCCTTGGTAGCTAACAAAAACCTATGGGCACAAGCTTTCTAGGGTACCCTGTCAATCCCCCCAACCATTGTCAAATGGGTTAGTGTAAGATCCAAGCAATCATCAGAAATGAAAGGAATCTGATGCATATATCTGAAAGTTATAATGATCAAATATGACACATACCATGATACCTGGACCAATTACCTCATGGAGTAAGAGTCTTCTCCGATACAAGTCCAAGTCGAAGGTGATGGATGTTGTTGTTGCTGACAAGACAAGTCTAATGAAGAAGAAGAAGGATGGGCCCTCCAGGGCCATGCTCAGGTCAATCTTGCTCTTGGTACTCCATGTCTAGGACCTGTGGGCCTCAAGACATGATCTCTTAGTTATCCCTAGAAATCAGGGATAACAGGCTGTGGGGCAAGTGGCCTTGAAAACCTTCGAGTACTGGTCAGGAGAGCACATCTGAGGGCTCCCATGGTCACCCGTGCAACAGTATTCGGGACTCCTAAAGGCCTCGCAAGCGCTCTTATAGGAAATCACCCACCCATCGCTACTCGTAACTTTAAGCTCATTTGGGGAGATGTTCTGAAGATCAGCGACGCAGTCGGCCATCCCACAGTCCCCGATGATCCAGTCCCCAGGAACGTACCCTGCAAAAACACAGACAAACCCGTCATTCAGACCTCCCAACAAGCTCGAACATGAAGATTTTTCACACGAGTTTCTCACCGAGTAAGAGCGCCACTGCAAGCGCTACCATCAAACCCTCAGAATCCATGTAAGCAGACACTAATCGAACCAAGCCCAATTTTTGTAGGTATATATATATATAT
>JASDQU011442352.1:0-13258 GCA_032191745.1 Picea mariana | reverse complement strand
GTTTCAAGTTCACTTTATTTATTGTGATCATTTCTGCTTGGAGGAGGGCGCATGAGTTGAGAGAACTGGCAGCTACCTGGTAGCAGATCTGCTTGGAGAATTCGAGCTCTGACAGTTTCTATGGAGAGGCAGCACAGGAGAGGATATTCCTGTGGAGGGATTTCTTCATTGGGTTACTGATGAGCTAGGGCACTTCATTTCAGTGCAGAGGGCAACAAAGGGAGAGGGCGCACCACAGTTTTGGCACTTCTTTCTCTGGTTCTTGTGGCAAGGCTCGTGAGGAGCTTGCTATGTATACATGTTCCATTGTATTTCATTACTTCTTGTATCTCTTTCTTTGATCATCATTATATAGACATATATCCCAAACTGGTTTTCCCCGGGGGGGGTTTATCCAGGGTCATGTTGACCAAAAATACCTGTGTCAAATTTATGCATGTTTAGAAGTGTAGATCAGCATTTTAAAGTTCAAGATCTAGAGGTAGTATTATGTGTTTTAAGTTATATTGCATGATATAAGAAAACACTTGCAAGGGCACCTTAAAAGAGCACTTAACCTATAAAACATTGAGCAGAAAGTGGGATGATTGTTTGCTGTCCTAAAACAGCAAAAGAAGACAGCCATACAGTTGAAACTTAGAGCCATACTAAGGTCAAGGACAGACCTTAGATGGCAGCCTCATAGTACCTCAGATAATTTCTACACCCATCACATGGACTCCTTCACCCCTCACAAGGTTACACATCGTTTCATCTCCGTCTCAGAGAGAACGACACACCCAACTCATGGGCTTCCTCACCCCACACAGGGGCACATAGCGTTCCATCTTCGTCTTAGAGAGGAACTACACACCCATCTCATGGACACACCAAACTCATGGGCTTCCTCACCCTACACAGGGGCACACAATGTTCCATCTCTGTCTCAAAGAGGAACAACACACCCATCTCATGGGCACACCCAACTCATGGGTTCTCTCGGAGGCCGACTAACTCAGTGTATGTCCTGGAGGATGTCTCACGCAACTGTAATCATCAACACTCCCTCTCAGCTAGGAAAGCATTCTCCACCAGGTCAAGTCTCTCACAAAACTACTCGAACTTCGTCTTGGTTGTAACCATCAACACTCCCTCTTGTTGAAATATGGTAGCTTGGAGGTACTTTTGCATTGGCAACACTCAACATGCAGAAGTGACCAAGAAAAATTTCTCCCAGTGACTTTATAACGTGTTTTTATTAAGTAACCTTATAAAGTGATTTTATAAAGTTGGGTCTTTTAATTTTTTAATGTAAAAGTGACTTTATGATGTTTTGAGTAACTTTAATGACTTAAGTGACCTCAACGAATGATTAAGTCGTGACCGTTGATCTCATAAGAGCAAGATCTAATCTTGACCGTCAATCTCATTGGAAGACCAAGGGTTAGGGCAGTTACATTTAAAAATTGTTTAAAGGCGGCTCATTAGGAGAGGTTGAGGGAAGGTGAAGGGGCACACATCCCAAGAGGGTTTCTAAGCTTGGAGGGTAAAAGTTTCAGCAGCCAGAAGGAGGCACGCATCCCTAGGAGGATTGGCACACACTTCTAGACAGCTTCAGCGTTTGTTGAGGCCGTACAGTACGGATTGGAGGAGGCCGTACAACATTTTTATGCTTTCCTTGCAGCTACAGCTAGCACAGAAATTTCTGCTGAGTATTGACACAAATTTCGAGGAGTTTTTTTGCTAATAATAAATCCGTACAATGAGGTACGGATCTGTACCTTTTTCTGGGCACAAAAACAAGAAATATATATGTTGTTAGTGACTGTACAGTCCGTACAGGTTGTACTAGAAGTCAGTTTTTTATTTCAGATTGTGTTGCTAAGGATATACATGCTGTTTTTGTTCAGAGAGGGTGAAAGTACAGATTATAAATGCTGATTGAAAGCTGCTGTTGTACTCAGAAATTTTCCTTAAGTTGAATAAATTAACTTTCTCCTATACTCTGTCCTATTTTCTGTGTTTTTCTTCAAGTTCTTATGCACAGATTTTTGTGCCAAATGAGGGTTACAGCCGGCTGATACATGAGTTATTTCCGCTGCTATTTTATTTCAGAACTACTCTTTTAGTGTTTCTGTTCATAAAGAACAGTTGTATGGCTGTTGTATCTTTATAGGAGGCTGAAATATACTGTAGACTAACTGTATGCTGAAAATAAGATGTATTTTAACACCTCTCAGCTAGGGAGGTATCATCCACCAAGCCAAGTCTCTCACGAAAGTACTCAAACTTCATCTTGGCAATAATCATCAACACTCCCTCTCAGCTAGGGAGGTATTCTCCACCAAGCCAGTCTCTCACAGAAGTATTCAAACTTCGTCTTGGCAAGCGGTTTAGTGAAGATATCTGCAATCTGCTCATGTGTAGGAAGGTATTGCACGTGTATTGTTTTCCTATGCACCATGTCTCTAATATAATGATATTTTATCTCAATGTGTTTCAATCTATCATGAAACACAGGGTTCTCAGAGAGCTTCACACAACTCTGGTTATCACAATAATAATAGGATCCATCTCATGATCAAATAAATCTATCAGAAGCTTGCGAAACCACACTGCTTCGCGGACTGCCACACTCAATGCTATATACTCTACTTCTATGGTACTCGAGGCCACAGAGATTTGTTTCCTACTGCAACAGGAAGCCATGGCAGACCCCAAGGTAAAACAATGACCGGACGTGCTCTTCCAGTCCACTGCACTCCATGCCCAATCGGCATATCCCTGCAAACTCAAGTCTACACTGGAGGCATATCTCAGGCCATATTCAACTGTGCCTCGTAGATATCTCAATACATGTTTCCCTGCTATCCAGTTAGTCTGCCTCGCCTGACTCATGAATTGATTAAGTACATTCACTGCATAGCATATATCGGGTCTGGTGTTAACCAGATACATCAGTGATCCAATCAGTTGTGGATCAATCTCGTCTGAATCATCATCATTCATTTTCTTCAAATCCATCACCATCGGTGTAGACATGGATTTGCATTCTGTCATACTGAACTTCTTTAATATCACCACTGTATATTTTACTTGACTCAGGAAAATCTCATCAATGCTCTGCCATACTTCTTGTACCAAGAAGTAGTGCATCATACCCAGATCCTTCATCTCGAAATCAGAAGTCAAAGCATGCTTGTATCCAACAACAAGGCTTCCTGAATAAGTCACCGAAATCAGGCTCTCCTCACCAACAATGTAATAATATAGGCTTGGATCAGCAACACTCTTGCTGAAACCCAAACTCATCAAGAATCCATCCATCTTCTCGTACAAAGCACGAGGTGTCTGCTTTAGTCCATACATGGCTTTCTTCAACCTATACACATGAGATTTCTCATCGTATATCATGAATCCTTCTGCTTGCTCAATGTAAACTTCTTCCTCAATCTCACCATTGAGAAAGGTTGTCTTGACTCTTTACATCCATCTGATGTAGTTTCCAACTCATGGATGATAGTACGGATGGAAGTGTATCGAGCTACTGGATCAAATGTCTCATCATAGACAACTCCCTCTGTTTGTGGGAATACTCAGGCTACAAATGTCACTTTATATTTCTCGACACTTCCATCATCTGCATGTCCCTCTGGCCCTTTCAGAGTTTGTCGAGCTTAGACAGGCCTTTCATGGCCTACTACAATGTTTCTGGGAATATCAACCAGAGCAACTGGATCAATAATTGTCTCCCTCTGAACTGCTGAAGGGGAGAAGGTATTGTCTTTTCCTTCTTCTCAAATAGCTTTGAGTCCCTCTGAGTCAAGTGAATCCCTCTGAAGTCTGAAGGATAACCATCTTCCTTTGTTGTTAACCTGCCTCGAACAAGGAAACAAATTAAAGGAAACAAGACAAGAATATCTTCTAGGGGGATTCATGACCACGTCTCTAGAATCAAAACAATTCAAGGATTGTTTTCACAGCTACAATACCTACCTGTAATGTAGCAACCTTAGAAATGTAGGTTAGAGGCATGCTAATTAAAAACAGTCAAAGCTGGATTCCTGAAGAGCCGCCAGAGAATGAGCAAGAAATGCTCATATATGCAGATTTCAGTGATTCAGTAGGCCTTAAAAGGGCCCCCTTTTTCCGCATTTCCACTATTGTAATAAATGTCCTAAGTATGAGATATTGTAAAAAACTATTGGCCACCCTTGATCTGGGAGTGGGCACATACTCCTGAGTGTTTTTTCACTTGTTAACTATTTTTTCTGCTTGCCTTAGTGAGCGATTAAATAATTTCTAAGTTTTTTCACTCAGAAAAAGACTTGCTCCAAAGCCGAAGTATGTGTTGACAAGCAGGTCTTGGCATGGAAAATCCAATGTCTAGTGTCAAAATGTATATAAGTTCATACTAGAACATAGTGTCTGAGTCATTTGGAAATTTTGGCTAAGTCTGATAGGTTTTTTTTAAGTTTTTAGTGAATTCAAGGCTAAAAGTGAGTTAACTAATGAGAAGGTCGACCTATCTAGATGACTTGGAGTTAGGGAGGAGTCTCCAACTCAACTCCCATCCTAAGTGGCATTACCTAAACCCTAGCGCGCCTCCCTCATGGCCCACACCTCCACTTAACTCACGCCTCACTCCCATATTCTCTCAGTTCACTCACCCCTCACGCCTACTCTCCCTAAATCAGTCCCCATCACCTCCACTCCACCTACCATCACTCTCCCTTCACCCACGCATCTCCTCCTCTTCTAAGTGTGCCACTCCTACATAACTCCTCCACTACTCACGCTTCCCCTACTCCAAAACCCTAACCCTAGCGCATACATTTGCCTAGGGATCTCCACCTCCATTTCTATTTAAGAGAGATTCGACCTCCTCATTTAGCTAGTTCAGTCTTGGGTGAAGAATCGTTGTAACACTTTCTAAGCATTGAATAAAAGACTTTGGAGCATCATTGTGTTGTCTTATGTATGTGTGGAGGATCTACTCCTACTATGGTTCTTAATGTATGGTAAAGATCTCTTGCTAGCATTGTTATTTATCTTTTGGAATGACGTATTAGTGAAACTAGGTTGTATTGCTAATCCTTGTTTTGTTGCAAATCAATCTTTGAGTGCATGTCATTATTGTTTTAATTACATGTTTTCTTAGGTTATATGTTGGATATTTTAACATTTCACTTGCAAGGGTTTTGTCAAGTTTACAGGTTCTCTATCTTGGAGGAATAGAGGGTTCTTGCTTGAACCCCTAATGTCTTCAAGTGCAAAGAAAGGAAGGATTCCCCTCTTCAAGTAGCATTCTGACTCCATTGCCCAAATTCCGGGTTTAAAATTTCTCTTTTCCTTTACTTTCTCAAAATTTATAAGAAAAATCTGCTTCTCCTTTGGATTCCTGTTGCATGCAAGGTTTTGATTTGTCTTTAAAAGTTGAAATCTGTTTTATATCAGTTGCATGCAGCCTTTAAGACTAGATCTGAGTTTCGTTGAAAGAATGTATCTATTTGCCAAGATCTAACTTAGTTTTGCTGCTTACTAGCCTTCAATTTCTAGCAAATTTTTTAGGCTTGTGATAGTCAAAAGTTTACTCTGTTTTCTAAAGTACAAATCTGCAAGATAGGTTGTTGTTCTTTGCTGATTTTATATCAGCCAATAAGATCCTAGGGAGGTTAGCTATTTAGCTATCACTCCTTAGTTAATTATTGTCCTTAGTGCAGTTTAACTTAGAATTTTTTCACATATTTTTAGGGGTTGATCAAAGACACTCTTAAAGTGTTTTAGGTCACCTTTTGCATTTAATACTTTGCTGTTTTAGTGCAGATCTGACAGGTACAAGAGAAAATGCTGTTGAACTTTTGAAGTTTAGCCCCTTCCAGGACCCTCCCGGTGCTCCCGGGAGCCTTGTGTTTGATCTTCTTATCATTAAAGCTTTGTAAAACACTTGATCTCTTCATATAAAGGCTAAGTGTTCCAAAAAAGAAAAGTAATATCATCTTGTAATAAAGTTAGTGAGCCACAAAGCTCACCTTTAGTTGTTTCCCCTGCCCCTGGGGGGAAACTGGTGTTTTTTGTGTTTTCTTGCTTTTTCAAGGTTGTTTCCCATTTTGTTGATTTCTTTTAGTTTCTCATGCATAAACAAGATTAAAACTAACTCACATCACTTAAATCAAAGTCTTAAAAAATATTTTGCAAGTTCTAGGTTTGCTTATCTTTAGTTTCAATTTTGCAAATATATCGGAATAAACCCCAGCTATTCAAATCTGAGTATGCAAGCTCGTTGTCATGCTTTAAGTGCTTCGGTGACCCAGAAAATATTAGTATAGTGCATGCTAGTATAATTAGGACAATCTCTAAATTGTGTTATTCATCTAAGACCTCTACCCTGGGTGGAGTGTGTTAAGTCAGGGGGGAACTTTGAGATCTAGGTTCTCTCCTCGTTGGACCTACGGCACACCCAGTCGATAAGTCTATAAGATTGGCGAATAACGAACGCAGAGGCCACATTCACTTTTGCAGACACAAAGTGGGGACCTCGACTTTAATCCCCACTTCACGGTTTCAAAACCTCTTTTAATAACACCAAATCCCATAATTAAAACACTCAAGATAAAATTAAAGCAGCATTTTCATCACATCACACTTTACTGCTTTATGTTTGGCACTGGTCTTTAAAGTTTATCTCTATCTTATGTAATAAGTGAAAATGTTTTTCATTAATTGATAATTGATAAAGCTCATGGTTGATAATGCCGGCAGTATCCTTTTTTAAGTATCATGTGGTGTTAAATTTATCTTGTGATCAAAATTTTTAAACTCCTAGATTTTATTTCATGTACTTAGCTTAATTCAAAGCCTTAGTATTTTGTTAGGGACTACCCCCCTTGGCTTCGCTAGGAGTTGGCCTAGACGGAGGAGTCGAGGATCAGGTGACAGCACCTTGACTCGAGACATGCCCCCAAGGACACACCAAGTGGATTGAAGTTTTCTTCCACGATAACCCAGGTGTGTATTAGGACGGCAACATACACCAATGAAGATTTTTCTTGCTTGTCAATCCCATGATGAGCAATGATATTCCCTACTTGTTTACCATGGATTAGGAAGCAAATTATGTTGTTGTAGCTTCTTGTGGCCACCTGCCACTGCTACATTCTATAAACAGACTCGTTTTCCCCTGTAGCCATCTTGTACCATACAAGTCTCTGCATCAACCTTGTAGCCGCTTTTGGTCTTCTCGAGAAGAACGAGGTAGAGAAGAACTCCTCGTCGTTTTTGTTGTCATAGCCTTAATTATGCCACAGAACTTATTCAAAGTTGTATCAGAATCATTTCCAGGGTACTTTAAAATAATATCATCCTCAGCTTGGCAAAGGCGACCGTTACTCTTGAGCACTTTCTGAACTTCCAAAAAAACGAGTATGTATGTTACAAGAGATATCCCTCCATATCTTTAATACGATCCATCCAGTACATGATTCTTATACTAGAAGTCTTCATCCCACTAGTATCAGCTTCTCCGTCGGCAGGGACCTGAGGATGACCAAAGTTGACTCCTTTGTCTTATCACGGTATCTATTATTAATGCAATACAAAGCTCGTGCAAATCAGAATATAACATTGCAAATGAATTTCCTGCCTCAGCCATTCTGTACTCCAAATTATCTCCAATACTAAACCTTTGTGGTTCAGTAAGTTTCATCGGTCCACTCTTCTCACCTACAAGCAACTCTAGATGAAGTGTTTACCAAAGAGATATATGCCCACGATAGCCCAGTGTAACCTAAACTTTGAATTCCCTTTCAACAAACAATACCTCTCTATCATCAGATACAGTTACACTAGAAAATTCTTTTGGTGGAGATACTTTCAGCAATTGTGATCGTAACAGTGTGTACAACTTAGGCAACGATAGCTCTCGCTCTTCTTCGACAAGCATTGTTTGCTTACCAATATCTTCAATGCATTTAAGCGATTATAATTTCCCATGGAGAGAACTTCAAGAGGAGATGGAACATCATAGGCAAGAACACATGCTTTTTGTAGCCCTTGATGTATAAAGAATAAAGAATCAGTCGCTTCAATAAAGCATTGATCATTATTTGACAAAAATTATTTCAAAAATATCAGCTATGATGCTCTAAGAAAAAAAATTTGTCAAAAACATTGTTCTATATTCATTGGGATATAACTCAGAAATAGACTTGGCCACAAGTCTCCTTATCTGTACTGTCACGGGTCTACAATTAGGGTTCTTCCTAGCTGCGGCAGCTTCAACCAACATGCAGCTATCTTATTTGGATAGGCGGCCCTCCTCACAGAGCCCGGCCAGGTCTAATAGGCTTGCGGCCCACATATTGAACTTCACCACAGAAATGAAGAAGGTTCGGCCCTCTCTTAGCAGTTCACAAGCTCCCACAGGTGTCAAATTTTGTTTTTTACAGTGCATATGGTCTTCTTAAAGAACCGCTCTGATACCATGTTGAGTTTTCACTATGGTTAAGCACATGCATGTAGTTTATTTCATTTTTTTGTTTAGCATTATCTGAACCATGAACAATGTAGCAACAATGCATTAGCTACAGTAAACCAAGATCACAAGACGAATAACCATGCACAAGAACACAAGATGTATCCTGGGGAAACCCTTCTCAACAAGGGAAGAAAACCCAGCCAATCCTTGGCTATATTCTTCAAGAGAAAGACCTACCACGCCATCACCAAACATAGCACACAAGAGGGTGTTGTAATTCTCGTAATTTCAGACCACAACTTCTGAAATCATGAGATGACACAATGATAAGTGCATCACATCAATGGGGATTCACCTTTATTTATACAAGACTTATCACATCAAATGATGTGTCTATTGGCAAAATAGGGACGACTTCAATAACTCAAAATATAATTAATAATTACAATATTAATTATCTTTTACATTAATTATCTTTCACTTTATGGTGAGGCCAACCTGTACCATTTACATCACAAATAGGGTTACAGGTAAGTCTGAATCTTGGACAATATAGCAAGGGATCTCATACACCCACTAGTGCTCAACTACTAGCGACACGTCCATTTGTGCTCAGCCACAAGGACGTCCAAGTCAACAAATCTCTATCTCATTGCGTCTCAAAGGAGAATCATCTGGACACACACTCACTAGTCCTCAGCCACTAGGATCACGTCCACCTGTCCTAATCCACAGTGATGTCCTACTCAACAGATCTCTATCTCACTGGGTCTCACAGGAGAACCATCTAGAGTACCTCATCGTCTCAACTCTCTACACAGAGGAGAACAGTAAACCCATCACATGGGCTCCTTCACCCCTCACAAGGTTACACATCGTTTCATCTCCGTCTCAAAGAGAACGACAAACCCAACTCATGGGATTTCTCACCCCACACAAGGGCACATAGCGGTCCATATCCATCTAAGAGAGGAATTACACACCCATCTCATGGGCACACCCAACACATGGGCTTCCTCACCCCACACGGGCACACAATGTTCCATCTCCGTCTCAAAAAGGAACAACACACCCATCTCATGGGCACACCCAACTCATGGGTTATCTCTAAGGCCGACTCACTAAGTCTGTGTCCTGGAGAATGTCTCACGCAACTGTAATCATCAACACTCCCTCTCAGCTAGGGAGGCATTCTCCACCAGGCCAAGTCTCTCACGGAAGTACTCGAACTTCATCTTGGTTGTATCCATCAACACTCCCTCTCAGCTAGGGAGGTATTCTCCACCAAGCCAAGTCTCTCACAAGAGTACATGAACTTTGTCTTGGCAATAATCATCAACACTCCCTCTCAGCTAGGGAGGTATTCTCCACCAAGCCAGTCTCTCACGGAGGTATTCAAACTTCGTCTTGGCAAGCGGTTTGGTGAAGATATCTACAATTTGCTCATGTGTAGGAAGGTATTGCACATGTACTGCTTTCCTCTGCACCATGTCTCTGATATAATGATATTTTATCTCAATGTGTTTAAATCTATCATGACACACGGGGTTCTTAGAGAGCTTCACACAGTTCTGGTTATCACAATAATAATAGGATCCATCTCATGATCAAATAAATCTATCAGAAGCTTGTGAAACCACACTGCTTCGCGGACTGCCACACTCAAAGCTATATACTCTGCCTCTGCGGTACTCGAGGCCACAGAGATTTCGTTCCCGCTGCAACAGGAAACCATGACAGACCCCAAGGTAAAACAACAATTGTACGTGCTCTTCCGGTCCACTGCGCTCACTGCAAAATCGACATATCCCTGCAAACTCAAGTCTACATTGGAAGCACATCACAGGCCATATCCAACTGTGCCTCGTAGATATCTCAATACATGTTTCGTTGCTATCTGGTGACTCTGTCTCGGCTGACTCATGAATTGACTAAGTACATTCACTCCTTAGCATAGATCGGGTCTAGTGTTAACCAAATACATCGGTGATCCAATCAGTTGTGGATCAATCTCCTCTGAATCATCATCATTCATTTTCTGCAAATCCATCACCATCGTTGTAGGCATGGATTCGCATTCTGTCATACTGAACTTCTTTAATATCCCCAAGATATATTTTCCTTGACTCGGGAAAATCTCATCAGTCCTTTGCCATACTTCTTGTCCCAAGAAGTAGTGCATCATACCCAGATCCTTCATCTCGAAATCAAAAGTCAAATCTTGCTTGTATCCAACAACAAGGCTTCCTGAATAAGTCACCGAAATCAGTCTCTCCTCACCAACAATGTAATAATATAGGTTTGGATCAGCAACACTCTTGCTGAAACCCAAACTCATCAAGAATCCATCCATCTTCTTGTACCAAGCATGAGGTGTTTCGTTTAGTCCATACATGGCTTTCTTCAATCTATACACATGAGATTTCTCGTAGTATATCACGAATCCTTCTGCTTGCTCGATGTAAACTTCTTCTTCAATCTCACCATTGAGAAAGGTTGTCTTTACATCCATCTGATGTAGTTTCCAACTCATGGATGATACTAGGGATGGAAGTGTGTCGAGCTACTGGATCAAATGTCTCATCATAGACAACTCCCTCTGTTTGTGGGAATCTTTAGGCTACAAATCTCGCTTTATATTTCGCCACACTTCCATCAGCTGCATGTCCCTCTACCCCTTTCAGAGTTTGTCGAGCTTAGACAAGCCTTTCATGGCCTATTGCAATGTTTCTGAGAATATCAACTGGAGCAACTGGATCAATAATTGTCTCCCTCTGAACTGTTGAAGGGGAGAAGGTATTGTCTTTTCATTCTTTTCAAATAGTTTTGACTCCCTCTGAGTCAAGTGACTCCCTCTAAAGTCTAAAGGATAACCATCTTCCTTTGTTGTTAACCTACCTAGAACTAGGAAACAAACGAATGGAAACAAGACAAGAATATCTCCTAGGGGAGATTCATGAGTACATCTCTAGAATCAAAACAATTTAAGGATTGTTGTCACAGCTACAATACCTACTTGTAATGTAGCAACCTTAGAAATGTAGGTTAGAGGCATGCTAATTAAAAACAATCAAACCTGAAGTCTTCACTTCCAGTGTGTTGTTCCTCTGAATGCACTGAGATCCCTCTGGATCCACAATTGTAGCAAGGGTTCCTTCCTCCTGCAAGTACCCTCATGACAATGACGCAAATAATATATACAAGTGCATACTTAAGAGTGTGTTGACCGCCTATTCAGCTAGGGGTCAACTCATGTGCCATGAAGATGCATCACCAGATGCAATTTTGATGAAGACAGTTATGGTTCTACTTGGGTATTTGATACCCCAGCAAAATTTTTGTAAACGAAATTTCCGCACCCCTGCGTGGGTTGATAATGTAATAAGTCTGCATGGATCATAGTTAGGTCAAGTACCTTGGATGTTTCCATTGGGGGAGTTCCTTTCACCGAGGGTTTTTTATCCTCAGGTTGTCGACCAGGCTTTAGGGCCTGGCCGACTTCCCTTGAGTTTTTCCCTCCACACATGCAATAATTTCCTCCAAAGTGGTGAATGGCGCTCTAATGGTCTCATTTTTTGGTGACCTTTGTTTAGGAATGTTGTAAATGACCATGCCAGACAGTGTAGAAAGTTTCGCGGAATTTCGTCGAGTCTAGATAGGTTTTTTTTAATTAATAAATTTTTAAATAATTTAATTAATTAATTATTTTTTGAGCTAATGTTGTAAAAACTGGATCTTTGGGCTTTTGATAGGGGTATTTGTGCTCAAAAGAAATGGAACGGCACCCCCTACACCCATGGACCAAGTTTCAGCTCAGTCGGACTAAGTTTACTATGTCTTAGTCCACTCAGAGTCAGTCTTAGTCAAAACAGCTATTTTAATTTCTAAAGTGACATTAGTCAAATGTCAAAAACATTGTAATTTTGAGTTAGTGAGTGGATGTTAAGGTGGCAATGAACAAGTTAGACCCTCCTAACCTACCCAAACCCATCCTAACCTTTTTCCAACTTAATTCAACCTATTTACTCACCCACTCACCTCTCTAAACCTTGCCCTAAGGGGAAAAACGACCCCCCACTAACCAATTCCTTGTTTCATGCCTTGAAACTTGGAGTAGGCCCCTGTCACATGAGGTGCGCCCCCCCTAGACACTCCAAAACCCTAACCATGCTAAAAACCTAACCCAAAACCTAACTTAACCTCTCCCTAAGCTCACGCTCTTCCTTAACTAGCGCCCACTTTGTTGGAGACTCACCTCCCTAACTCAAAACCTAAACTAACTCACCCAAACCTCAACATGGGCACTCATCCTTTGCCAAGTGCGCCCCTCCTAGCCCTTTACCTCATTCCAAGACCCTCTCATCCATCCAACTCACCAATCCATGCTCAAAACCCTAGCTTGGGCGCCCCTCCTCTTGAGATTGATGCTCTTTCTCTCAAACTAACACTTGGCACTCATCCAAGTGTTTTCTCTTGGCATCTTGAGGTATAAAAAGAAGCCTTCCTCACACTTTTACCTTACCAATCTTTGAGCTAAAGTTACTATGCTGAAATCTTTCTCACTTCCACCTTTCTTGCTCTTGCCATCTTGCCATTTCATTCATTGCTCTTGGGAGTCTAGTAGCAAGCTAGTGGCTACAACACTCTCACACTTTTGGTAATAAGAAAAAAGCTTTGGAGGATCATTGGAGCATCTTTGAGTATTTTTTTTGTTCCATACACATGAGGTGATATTGTTGCTTATTGTTTTTATGTGTTGTTGGTGATAGATCTTGAGTTGAAGTATTTTGCTTGGGTAAGGTA
>JASDQU011442351.1:11279-22083 GCA_032191745.1 Picea mariana | reverse complement strand
GACAATGTTCTTGCACGGGGTAGCTGACCTAGTGGAGTACTTTACTTTGGAGGATAGATGGACTCTACAGAAGCTTGTGATGGAGTGGTGTGGACTTGCCTTGTTTAGCTACACCACCTTGGAGTCATTATCGTGCACAACATAGCCATTGGAGTGTGACACTTGTAGTCTAGAGTGGGTGTCTCACTTGTGTGGCTTACAACGGCTCATGTAGGTTGCTTATAAGGGCTTATACCCACATAGTATTGTTGGCCTCCCTTACCTCTCATATAAATAGAGGAAGGAGAGAGTCTTCTCAAAACATATGCATTCACTTGTATTTACTCTTGCGATGAGATGTGACTAAGAAAAGAGAGTGAGCGCCTCATGTCTCTCTCTTGAGGCACTAGGGTTTCTTGGTCTTCCTAGAGTTTCCTGGAGCATCTTGGAGTTCTAGGGTTAGGGTTTATCCCTTGGAGATTGAAGATTAGGATTTTAAGAGAAAACCCCTTCGTGGATTTGTGAAGAAGAAGAGAAGAGGATGTCTTGCCTTAGAGGCTATGTTGGAGAGATTTTTTCACTTGGATATTCTTGGTTGAGCTAGGGTTTGATGATTTACCCTAGCTAGGGATTTTTGGATAATTAGAGTTTGTGTACTAGCCTTGAGAGAAGGACATGGTACGTACTTATACTTCATATTGAGCTTATATATGAAGTTTCTGGCTGTCCACATCTTGTGTCATTTTCAGATTTAATATTTAGCTATATATGTTTTTTATGCTTTGCTATTTACAACCGTTTATGTCTTGTTGATTGAACGTAAGTAAAAGGGCAAATTGTTAAGTGATTTGACATCTAAGGAAGAATATAAGGGGTTGATTTTACTATTGTTATACTGCTGTAAAAGTGCATTTTTAGATCTGATTTTTGGCTGATAAGTTGCCCTATAAGGGACTGAAACTTATCTCTTTGTTTGGTATCTTCTCTCTTTGAATTGCTGGGAAGTTTGGGACTATTTGAAGTGAATTATTGTGATCTTTCCATTGTTATTTTATACTCTAATTTACAGCAGTCCTAAAGGATGAAAATACTAGTGCTAAGATCTGGGAAACCTTCTAGGAAGAACGTGAAATTTTGTTGGCACCCTAAATTTTTGGCAAGACAGCATGCGCGACACAAGCTAGCAATATGCGCGTGCCCAAGAGTTTGGATTGCACAATGCCAAGATGTAGCACTTGCGCAAACCAAAGATCTACTGCACACGCCAACCCATTTTGTACTGTGTGCAAAGACTTGAAGAGATCACATGCATGCCGAATCCTTGAAGATCTTCAATGATTGTAACCATTTTTGTAACAACCCGACAAGTCATGGTCAAGGTTGTGGGTGAGCTGGCAAAGTTGTTATGATCGCCACACTTCATGGGAGATAAGGGAATGCATGCAAATATGTGAGAGATGTTTTTTTTTTCACTGAGAGTTCATTATTGTTGTATAAGTAGTAGATGAGTTAGAGCTCTAGTTATGTATTGTATTAGTTATTGTTATGTTCAGAGACATTATGTGAATATGAGAGAGAAAGTAGATTTGGATATGAGCACAACGTTCCCTGGTTCATTTTGAATGCGCTCTGCGCAGACTTCGACATCTGTAGTAATGGTATCTGAATAATGTTAAGATTAATAAAGAAAGCCCGAAGCACATTTGGTCTCTGTATCTTGTATATTTTGGTTTGAATGTATGTTTGTTACTTAGTATTCTATGCATGACTTAGATGAATGTTATGAATGAATGCGAAGTGAATGCATGGATCTAAATGGGATGTTTCCTGTCTGTACTGTTCCTTTATAAGTTGCATGAAACCTATGGTCTTTATGATTCTCATGGTGTCTCAAGTGAGATCTTCTTCATTCCTTGAAGATTGAATATTGCGATGCCTATGGGGTATTTGTTGGTAAATCCTTTCGAACCCTAGGTCTAAAACCCCGAGCCAACAATTGGTTCCATTGTCGGGACTTGAAGGTTTTGTACTACATGTTGAAAGAAGGACATGGCGTGTGAACCCTCAAGGGAGGAGATACAAGACTAGATCTCTGAGAAGGAAGACAAGTTTGTGTGATGAGAAACCAAGAACCTGTAGATCAACATCGAGCGATGGAAACAAAGGTACATATACACAGGTTTGTATGAAATTTACTTTGTTGAGTTCCCTTGGTTATTGCATGAGTGGATAAAGAGACAGACAAAGATTAACTATGTATGGAGAACCAAAGAACCACTAATTTGGGATTCAACCCTTAGGCTTCCCGCATTTCATGGGACAGGAAGAGATGATGTAGAACAACACTGTTTCACGTGTGAAGCTATATGGTATGTGAAAAGAATTGTGGAAGAAGCATCCAAGATTGTGTAGGTAGAGACCACATTTAGAGACAAAGATCTGACATGGTACATGAAGTACAAGGCTATTGCGCTGGTGGGACAATCAAGGTCCCTTGTAGAAATAAAGAGAGATCGTCTAAGAGAATTTCATAAACCAAAGTCAGAATTGCAGTGTATAACCGAGATCAAGAGGATTAAGCAACAATTTGGAGAAACCATGTGGGATTATGATCAACGGTTCAAGATTTTGTTCGACAGATTGACATTTTGGATCGAAGATGTCCAACATAGAGAATGGTTTATTGCTGGACTCCTAACACACATTCGAGTCCCACTCATCTAGTATAAGGTACCAACCTAGGTGAAGGCCGTATAAATTGCAATGCGCTTATAGTCTACGCCAACAAGTGGCGAGATGTTGGTAGGGTTTGTGCAGGTACAATCTTAGCTTGTGAACCTCACCATGCAATTACAAGATATGGCAAAGGCTAAGGTGGTGCGCAAGAATGTCTGGTGTACCCTGTGCCACGTAGGTCACCATATAAATGAGTGTCCTGCATTGGAAAGTTACACAGTGATGGTTGCATCGAATTCCATTCTGATAGGACCATAGACCGAGCGGTGTGAGATCTGTAGACAATGGGGTTATGTACCTCCCTGTTGTCCAACATCGCCGAAGTATCAAAAAACCACGCACACACCCTTTTGCGAGTTTTGCAAATCCATGGGCCATAATGTGAACAATTGCCGATCACTGTAGTTAATGAAGGAGCACACTACAAATGCTTACCAAGTCTAGGAAGAAAATAAGGGTGGAGACCATGGAGGCTTTGGCTGGGGAGGCTTTGACAGAGGAGGCTACCAAGGCGGCCGGAGAGGAGGATATGGAAGAGGAAGCGGATGAGGATACAGTGGTGGAGGAAGACCACCTATCTGTTTTAACTGTGGCGAGATAGGCCACTTGTTGCGATTCTGTACCAAGCTGCACACACTCTATGGATATTGCCACAGTGCAGACCATGTCATGGAGGATTTCCTAGAGTTATTGGCAAAAAGGGAAGAAAAGAAGGGGCATAACAACATGGTGACTGCTGAGTCGTGTGAAGATCGAAACCCAAAAGAAGAAGCTAATGTATGGGTGTTAACCCAAGGAGGCATCCGTGAAAGAATTGAGCTGGAACGAGGAGAAAAAATGTAGAAGGAATAATCAAAAAAAAAATACAAGCACCCCCTAAGTTTGATAGCATGCAACAAAAGCAGTTTTTGTGCGACGCGTAGAGGGTGCTTGATGAGGACAGGGAACAAAATAATTGCAGTGCACAGTTCAAAGGGCACTGGAAGAGGCCTGCGTGCATGAAGAATTGCAACACACGACGCAGAGGGAGTTGGAAGAGGGCCATGTGCCCAAGGAAGTGCAACATACAACGCAGAGGACATTAGAAGAGGAAAGCGTGCGCAAAGAGTTGCGACGCATGACGTAAGAGGAAACACACCACAACACTAACCCCAAGGAGAAATCAAAAAATCTAGTAAGTGACCTTTTGCGTTGTTGTCTTAAGGTGTTGGGTGATCCTATAACTGCAAAGAAATTAACCTACATGTTGACAAGATGCACGAAAGAAGGAGAGATGATGTTGCTATTTCTTCCCCGTTACTAGAATGAAACGTGCACTATGTAAGTAGGAGGAAGCGCATAGGTAGAGAATTTCAAATGATTGATGATCTTGGGAGTTATGAGATGGAAGGTGTCATGTTGGACCTAAGGTCCGATGTGAACATCTTGCCAAAGAAATCATGGGAGTTGATGGGTATGCTGCTGCTTTATACACACCTCGGGTAACGTGAAAGAAATTTTCAATCCACTGGGTGTGTCCTTGGAGGCAAGTCTCGAGTCAAGGTGCTGTCACCTGATCCTCAACTCTTTTGTCTACACCAACTCCTAGCGAAGCCAAGCGGGGTAGTCCCTAATAAAAGAATCTAAGGTTTGAACTAAGCTAAGTACAAAATGAAATCTAGGAGTTTATTGAAAACAAGAGAAAGATACAAGTAATGAAGATTTTCCAAGTCCTAACAAGTTGCCAACTAGGTTTGTCTTTGACCTCAAGTTGGCTCTAAGTTTCAACTGTCAAACAAGGGTTTGTTGCTGTTTTGTAACATCAAACTATTCAGTAACTTCTTTGTTGTTCTGTTATGGTTACATAGGCCATATAGGTGCTCTAGCATGTAGTTTTGTCACAAGATATTAGCACATGCATACCATAAGCTATATAACACACCTAGAGATCTTTTAGAGCTGAAATAATGTTGTTCTAAACACTAGCATACATGAAAAAGAACACAGGTATTTTTGGTCAACATGATCCTGGATAAACCCCCCCCGGGGAAAACCAGTTTGGAATATGAGTGTATAAATGTGGAGAATAGAAGGTGGAATACAACAAGTACAATAAACAGATGAATCTGATACAATAGTAGCTTGAACCAAGCTGAAGCACAAGTCCAAATGAAGAAGATGCGCGCTAGGATGGTGTACCCTCCTCACAAGTTGCCAAACCCACTGAACTGAAGCTCTTTGCCAACTGGAAGCTCTAATGGATAAACCCTCCCATAGTACTCTGAATCTGTGCTGTAGCTCTCCACTGAAACTGTCCTCAAGGCAAACTGACCTCTGCAAGTCCTCCCTGCTAGCTGTGTGCCCTCCTCCTAGCAAGAACTAGCTCCACAAATAAATGAAGGACTAAGATTGCTAGCTACCACAATGAATGTGGGCGCCCAAGCTTTCCTCACTCAATGCATCCAACCTCATCCTCATGCTCCTCTCCCAACTCTCTTGGTGAACATAACAAGGAATAATTAGCTCTCCTTTACCCTTGCACCCTCCTTAAGGAAGCATAAGGAAACCTAAAATATGAGTGGATAAGATCATCTCATTTCATCCCTAATCAATGGTTGAGATCATCTCAAAAGAATCTCAACTCAATACCCACTTTACTTAAGTTTCCATAGTTTCACTTCATGTCCCTCAATTCACCCACAAAGTGAATTAATTGTCATTTTAGGCTAAAATGACCAAATTTCACTTTTGACTTAAATCTCCTAAGTTAAGGTACATGGTACATGGTACAAAGTACTTCCCACATGTGTTTAGAAGCTGACAAGCACAAGGGGACCACTTTCCAAGGTACCCAAATCTCAACAAGTAACTCTACACCAACAACATATATGACACATCAAAGGAAATTTGCTTATGCTAGAAAAATAAAGCATTCAAGATTCTTGCATATACATGATATAACTCGAAAAGGAAATACAAGAGCTTGAAAGGAAATGATAAGCAAATGCGGAAATGTAGACCGATGCCAAAAATGGAAGTTTGTTGCAAGATGTATGTAAAGTGCTATTGTAATGGAGATGTGTTGCAAGTGCTCTTGATAAATTTTATTATGAGTTTGTTAAGTGAGTTTATTGTGAAGTGGTTGTTGTGAGTGCAAGCCACTAATGAATGTCAATGTGTGCAAATCATTGCAAATAAAGGAAATCTAATCTACGGTTTGGCCCTCTAGAAGTTATCCCTTAGTTGGGTACAAAGAACAATGCCGGATGTCCAACATGGGGAGAGCCTAGATCTCAAATTTCCCGTTTGACTTCACACACAAGTTCAATGTATTGTCCCAACTTAGCAATAACTACCTTTGGTTTGTCCTATTAAAACTACTCCACACTGACTAGTCCCTGTTCTGATGGGTCCCCCAGATCAAGCTAGGCTCGCAAGGGGTCATAGCAATAATAGGAGAAGCTGAGGGATGATTTATTCCAGCTTTGAAATTGTAGAAAAGTAAACTGTGAAAATTGAAACTAAACTAGAAATTAAAAACTAATCTAAGCTAATCTAAAAATGGAAATCTAATCTAATTGTTTTGTGGTGTTGTGATTGATTTTATCTTTTTAGATTAGTGGAATTTGAAAGCATTAGCAAAAAGGGACAAAAAGGCAATCACACAAAAGGACACAGATCCCCCAGGGGGGTTGAGACTGGGCATTGTGTAGCCCACTTATTTCTTTGAGGTTACAATGATCTTTGAAGAAGGTTTGTGGTCCTTTTATTAGTGGGGACCATCAAACTTACAAAATGATGGAAAGAAATGGTTTAGAAGAAAGTTAGGTGCCTTAGATGGTCCTGGAAAGTCCGATTCCTTGAGAGTAGGCAACGTTTTCCCTCGGATGTTCGCTAAACCTGCAAAAACAACAAGTTATTGTGGAGGAAAATGCCCCAAATTACTTTGGGACACCCTGCAAAAAAGAAGTTAGAAGATGGGAAAAATTTATTCAAGAAAGCCTATGATAAACTAGTGAGTTAGAGACCAAGAAAGCAAGATTTAAACCCACTTTCTTAGTGGTTTTGTTTTCTGTTGTAGGACAGAAAACAAAGTGGAAATAAGTTTGCCAAATTTGTAATGAAAACTCTTAAAAATGAGCTACCTTTTAGCCTTTTAAAAATTTGAATGAAAAGCTTTGCTAAAAGTGAACATCAAGTGATAAATCTAGCTCTAAATGATGATAACTTTAAGATATAATCTAGATCTATCAATGCATGCATGCAAAAGTAAAGATTTATGTTTGATTTGTAATTATGAGCTAAATCTACTTGCATGCAATTGGAAAGAACCAAGAAATATTTGAAATTTTAATGAGAAATAGATAGGAGTGAGCATGTGGAACTTCTTTGGGCTATGGAGTCCTTTTTTGGTGACAAGCTGAGGGAGTACGTTCTCGGAAGCCTTAAAGCTTGTGGAAGGTACAAACAAGTACAACCACTTCTTCAAGGATGAGGATCTGTAAAGCTTAGAAACACTTGCACAAAACCATTAAATATTGGTGCTTCATACACATGAAATCTAGATAGCATGTAATTAAACTAAATTTGCATACAAATCTTTAACCGCGTATGTAAAAAGACAAAAGATCCTAAAATACAAACTAGTTTAAAGGATCTTTCCTACCGGATGACAACACCCCTTCAAAGGCCAACAATAACAAATAGAATGCAAACAAAATAAGCAAAGCTTACCTCATATATGAATTGCTAAACATCAAACATCCACACAAAGAATGCCAGCCACCATATGACCTCCAAAGTCTTTGGACTATTCCAATAGAAAAATTGATTACAACAACAACATGCAAGCTTTCCTCCGGCCTCCCTAATCTGACCAAAAGAGGGAGAGAATGCTTGTTTAAATAACAAAGTGGGAGCAATTCCCAAAGCTAGAGGGTGCACATCCCAAGGTGAGAGAGACAAATGGACGCATGGATTCAAGCAATATTTCACATAGGGTGAGTTAAATCGCCACAAGTGAATGTGAGAGCGGGAGAGGAGGCGCCACATAGCCAAAGGAAGGTGACGACCTCCCTTGAGATCTTCACTCTCACTCTAAATGCGCCATCTAGCTCAAGAGGTGCGCACCCCTTCTGGGGATTCTCACCCACTTGCCACATCTCCTTCTTAACTTGTCCCACAACTCGTCTTAAGTGCTTCTAAGAGCCAGTGAACAATGAGAGAGGAAGAGTTAACTAAAAACGTGTCTCAAACATGTTTCCACAAAAATAGCTTTGCTGATTTTTGTCTTTATTTTGACTTTTATTTACCTTTTTCGAGAGAAAATGATTTTTTATTGAGTAAAACTCAATATTTGCCCTCGAAAAGGTGGTACTTAGGTAAAGTGGGTATTTTTAGTGTAAAAATGAATACCCACAAGGCATATAATGCCTCCTAGTATTACCTTTTAAACTTATTCATCAATTACAATTAAAATATCCCGATTTTGCGGGGAATTTTGTATTTGCATAAAACATTAAAAAACCTAAGGGGGACTTAGCGCATTTCCACAAGACTCTAGGAGGATGCTTAGCATGGTAATATACATTAGACGCTACACTTAGATTTCCATGCTAAGGCCTAACCATCAGTACACACTCCAGATTTGGAGGAAGTGAGTGAAAAAACTCAAAAATTATAACTCGCTTAAAAATTAATTCAAGCAAGAAATAACTAATGAGTAAAAAAAACACTTTGAAGTTATGCACTCATGATTAAGTCTTAGGAGGCTAAGCCTATTACAAGTTCATCATGCTAACTTCATCTTCTTACAATTCCCCACAGGGGGTATGGAAATGCAATTTATGAAGAAGAAGAACAACAAAAGGGGCCATAATGGTCGGCCGAACTTGTGAACTTTGAATTTTGAGCAACTCCTTGCTCAATCTTTGGCGGCTCAACTACAAGTCCATCCTTGTGCAACTTGGTGGGTAACAGGGTAAACCAAAGTTGGTATGGTCCCCCATTCAACTTAGGCTTGCCAACCAATACATAATTTATCCAATTGGTAGGTTGGAACAAATGGAAGTGAACATTAATGGGGTAAAAACTAAAGCAGACTTTGAAGTGATCGAGATTATGGATGACTCGGGGCCCTATCAAGTTCTACTTGGCATTGACTAGGCATTTGATAATAATGTCATGCATAATTTGAAGCAATGGTAGATGTCCTTTGAGACAGACACCATGCGTGTCATTGCCCCATTTGATCCAAACGAGGGTGACAAATATAATGAGCCTGTGAATGAAGATGCACAGAGCTCGATCATAGAAAATATATATAACACCACAGGGCGCAAGGATGACTATGTGAATCCAACAGCCGATGGTGAACTGAGTTGGACAAGTGTTTGTTCCTGTGATATAGATTCAGAGGATGCAATGGTAAGATGGAAAAACAAACTGTATGAGGTATCAACCAGGAGATGCGCACAAATCACCAAAGAAGTGCACTACTTCAGATCAAAGTTGTGCGACCTACCAAGGTTTGACAGGATATGCTCGTTAGACACATTCCTAGCACAAATGGAGGAGACTGTACCTAAGGCCCAAACGATTTAGGCTATGGACGCAGTATTTAAAGGAACACCAACACGCTGGTGGGCGACGCACCGCGCAGATCTACAAGAATGGAGTAGGTGGTGGAGTGTATCAAGGTAAGGTTCTAGCCCACAACCGACTTTGAATTGATGAACCAATACAAAGGTACTGAAGATCCTCAGGAACTTATTTCTTTTTGTGAGAGGCGCTAAAGAGCCAAGAAACTTCCTAGTGCAGAATGGGTTCATAGGTTTGTCAATAGATATGGTACCTAGAAGCTGATACATCCAGGAAGAGACGAGAAGGCAAACATGAGACTGGGAGAGAGTGAGCAGCCAATTCTGCACAATGTTCAAATTTATGTCGGAGGTCCCCGTGTAGAAGGAGCTTTTGTTAAGAATCAAAGATTTCATCTTCCATCGACATCCTAAAGACACCGCGCAGAAAGTTGTCTGTGCACATCATAAGCTGATGGAAAAATTGAAGCAACGGGTATATTGTTGGAAGGTTGACAATGACAATGCATAGGAAGAAGACCCTCGACGAATACAGATCAATGAAATCGAGGGTGAATGCATAGTTCAAGGAAAAGCCTCTAGTAGCACTATGTCGAACTATACACGGCCATTAAAAACAAAGAAACACAATATGGGCATAGAAGAAGCACCCAAGATGGCCATAATTGGTGATTACTAGGATCAGGAAACAATAATGCAAGTGTTATTCTTGTTGAAAGAATATGAAGGCCTCTTTATAAGGAGTTTTTCAAAAATGATGGGGATCACAAGATCCCTTGGAGAGATGAAGATTTAGTTGAAGACAGATGCTAAGTCGATCAAAAAGAGACCATATTGATTGAACCCGAAGTACAAAGAAAAAGTGCGCCAAGAGTTGGATCGAATGTTAGAGGGAGGGATTATTGTCCCTGTGGAGGAGTCAGACTGGATTAGTTCAATAGTGGTGCAACCCAAGAAGACGAGCAACCTACGAATTTGTGTAGATTTGCGCAACTTAAATGCAACATGCGTACATGATCCCTTTCCGACACCATTGATAGATGAGGTATTGAAGAATGTGGGTGGGATCGATGCTTACTCATTCACATATGGCTTCTCAAGCTATCACCAGGTGTGGATCGCGGAAGAAGACATAGCCAAGAGAACGTTTGTGACAAAGTAGGGCTCATTTGCATACACGATAATGCCATTTGACCAGAAGAATGCATCTACAGTGTTTTCTAGAACTGTGGTCTTAGCCTTTAAAGACTTCATACATAAGTTTATGGAGGTATACCTAGATGATTGGACGGTGTTGAGCCTACTCAAAGAGCATATGAAGGTACTACGATTGATGCTGGATAGATGCAGACAATTGCAAATCTCACTAAATTTGACAAAGTGTATCTTTTGTACACTGTTTGGAATGCTACTAAGACATGCCATATGCAAGGAAGGCTTGCTAGTAGATTAGGCAAAAATTGCAACAATAGTGGACATGCTAACCATTGTTGTATATCTCGGCGATATAT